>JAUEKZ010192455.1:22857-40362 GCA_031471865.1 Melibe leonina | reverse complement strand
CATATTAAAATTTAACCAATACCTCTTTCCCCCCCCCCCCCCCCGCCCTTCTCTCTATCTCTCCCCTTCTCTTAAAGTTTCCATTAACTTTTACACCTTTTAGTCACTGTGCCTTCCAGAACTTGCAGTTCAAAATCAGATTATCTTATAAATAGGCATAGATAAGAAGGTTCCATACATGAGACTACAGAAGGAGAATTACACAGACCAATCAGATTATTGGAAAGTTTAAGTCTCCGCCTCCAAACATGGCTCTCTGGAAAACGAAAAATGGTAATCTTAGGCAGATTGTTTTCCTAGGCAGACACTACTGTATTGCTGACATTACATTCACCAGTTTCAAAATATCAATTTTCCATTGTGCTAACAATAGAGAAAAAGAGGCAATCTCTGGTATGCAAAGAGCAGATTATTTTCTAAATGCTGTAGCTCACCTGTACATAGTGTCACCCCCATCAGCAAAGACCACAGATGTGACCAGACTAACATGGCACTGGCTGGTGAGGATGCAAGCACTAGTGGCAAGGTCCCACACCTTGACTGCGTAGTCTTCCGCAGCGGAAACCAGCTGCAGACGCTCCTGGTTTGGATGGAAGGCTGTTAACCTGTGTGGAATATGCGACATGTCAGAAATACAGCACAAGACTATTTAGATACAAGCTAGAATGCAAAGACTGCTTGCTGTCTTTATACGAGGAGAAGAACACTTGTAAATGTAAAGGACTTTATACAAGAAAATTGAAAAATTGCAACGTGCGTAAGACTTACGCAAAACACTTTGAAAGCTATGATGTCAACAACATACCAGTTTATAGTTGGTTTCATAAAGCCCAAATTAGACAGGCTAAGCTATAAGCTATGCTGCATCAAGCCAAACCATACTGTTTTTTAGTAGTTAACCTATATGCTGTCTTGAAAAGCTTAGCTTATGCTGTGAAATTGGAAAATTTGACATGATAACCCAAGTACGGTACACGAGTACAAAGAGCAGTGTTTCCAGCATGCCAGTACATACCAGTCGAACAAACTATCCTGTAGTGTTGTGGTAGTGGAAAACCAAAGTAATAAAAATAAATAAAGAAGCACTTGTCCACACGACTTGAGTCAGCCTGCCTGATTTGGGCCATGCAGAGACATCTAACTCCTGATCAACAGTCCCAGATAAAATATGTTGCCTTTTAGACAAGGCAAATTTACAATACTGGACAAAAACAACCAGCTTTACTACAAGATACCTTCACAACTGAGAGTGAGAGAAAAAAAAGTCAGACCTCTACTTCCAGAATCTTTTTCATTTCACTAGAATTACACACTGCATGACCATAGCTTTTTTTTAATGTTGCTCACTTCAAAATCCATTGACCCTTTCTTATTGTCCCTCACCTCACCACACCCCTGTGACCTTTGAAGTTGTGTGTGAAATATCCCCTGACAATGTCCCAAACTTTGATGGTGCTATCCGCACTTCCTGAAGCTAAAAGAGTCACAGTTGGGTCAAAGGCCATGGATGTCACAGGTCCTCTATGAACTGACTGCATAAGGAAACAAAAAAATACAACAAGGGTAAAAATGTAATAAGAATGAGAAATAGTAATAATAATAATAATATCAGTAATAAAAATAATAATAACAACAATGATAATAATCAAAGAGACCTTTACTTTTCAGCATCTACCTCCGCCCCAAGTGCCCAGAAAGCCCCACAAAAGGAAAACAGAAAAAAAATTAATCCAGACACGGAAAATCTCTCAAACACACATACATATAAATTCTAGTATGGATCGGGCCTGACACCCCAGAAACAAAGAAATATACAAACAAACCTATATGTGCACACACACAAACACACACATAACATTATACACAAACAGCTAAAATGGACCAGACAAGACCATATACCACCAGTGGACAACGATATAGCTAAGCTGAAATATTGGAAATGACAGACACTAAACCCCAAGTGCACACAGACACATAGACATGAGTTTCAGTACTGTAGATAAAGTGGGGCATTCTATTCCAGGCACTGATAGTCCATAACGGCTGTTTTGTATCTAATATTTTCATCCATAGGCAGCCCATGAAGTTTACATAGGAAAGGTGTAGCTTTGTCTAACTGCCTTTCCTCAAAATATGATAAGCTACATTGTTTTGAATCACTTCAAACTTTCTTTGATTTGAAGCTGATGTTTTGAAATGTAGTGCATTGCATTTGCAAAGGTCGACCTAAGAGAACATAAATGAACTTACAAGTGTTTTGAAAAAGGTAAAGGATAGAAAATTACTATTACAGCTTATTTTTTAAATGTCAAAACGTAGATTTTGTTAGAAGTTAGAGGGATGAGAATCAGTCTGTCATCATAAATAGTTCTGAATCAATAAACTTTTGACAAAAATTTGACTCTACTGCCCTCAATTTCTAAAGCCTGTTGGTTGATGTTTCACATGAGCAAGTTTGTTCTGATTTCTTATAAGTAATACCTCTGATTTATCTTTATTCAACTTAAGCATGTGCAAATTCATCTAGGCCTTCACTTCTTTTATGAAATTCTTGTATTTCCCAACATTGAGCGTGATGTTAGATTTTACTGTTACTGTTATACGTGTAAAGATGATATTGCCAGTTCTTACTTAGTAATGTTTTGTAGAGGACAAAAAGCACAGGCCCAAGACTGAGCCTTAAAAACACCAAATGCAACCTCTCTTGAATTTGAAAACACATGATCAATTTTGAATACTATGATCTATGGTCAAATGCAACCGAAAGGTCATGTATAATGAATATGTTATAATATATCATGCTATATTAGACTCAATGGCACAGTATTCCAAGACATCTTACCCTCCATGTCTTCATCAGTGTATAATCTGTCATGCTCCATTGTCGGAACAGCTGATTGTGGGTTGCTACAATCAGAAACTGTTGAATGAAATTGAAAAATATAAAAATGTAATAAGTTTTGCGCACATTCTATAGACCCTTTTAACTTACAATGAAGTAAGATATTTTACACACATTCTTCATCAGAATGTTGATAGGACAAAGCCAAATTTTTGATTTTCATAACAAAACATGGGCTTATATACATTTCCTGTGAGTGGCTTTTTCATTCACCACACTTTTGAATATTTCTGAATATCATGACCCATATGACTACTTCTTCGGATCCAGGACCCTTGAGATCTTTATCCTCTGATCTGTTTGCACAAGTATTTTCCCAGGCTCAGCCAAAACTTCTCTAATTCAATTTGAAATTTTTATGTTTTTTCCCAACCCATGCTGACTCTAGACTCTATGTGCATCACCAAGCATATCTCTGCTCGGAAATGGACACATCAAATATATTGAATAGAGACAAGCAGCCTGAAAGACTAACATTTTTTTGACAGAATCATTAACAAATCCATTTAAATCAAATCTTTCCCCCCGTCATAACTCCTTTAAAGTAATTTTCAATTTGACATAGACCAACTCATGTCCTCATGGAATTACGTCAGCCAACCCAGGTGCAAAATGGGTACCAATCCACAAGTTTGGTTGGGGAAAATATCTGAAATAGACCAGTGTCCTATCCAGAAGGTGGCAAACATTGTCATCTGTCCACTTCATGCTACAGAAACCAGAATTAGCTCGTGGGCCAGTTAGGTTAAGGGCTTTCTTTTTTTTAACTTAAAAGCATACAATATTTATAATAGCCATTTTCTGTTACCCCAAGAGAGAAAATGAGCAGGACTGACCTCATCATTGTTACTGACAATAAACCTTGTTACATCTTCATCTTCATTCTGAAAAAAAAAATTAAAAGAGAAAAGTTACTTGTAGCTTAGAACAGTCATCACCGGTACTAAAAAATTACCATGGCAATATTCAACATTAAATTTTCCCAACAGAATCAATTTGTTTATGCATTGATCAGCATTTGAGAATCACTCCTAAATGTTTTTATTTTCAAAGTTATCAAAATGTTTACAGAATGCTTGCAAAAGCAAGAATCAACAAAGTGTGAAAGAGGCAATCATAAGCCTAAATGGGGAGTTTTCTACAAACTGGCAACAAGAATCTGAGCGCTTATTCCCATAAAAAAACGTTCTTTAAAAAGATAATCTAAATCTATTCAATTAAGTTGTTTTATATAAGATTTAAAACCAGATAATAGCAAAAATTAAAATAAGTAGCTTACCTGTCCAACAGTTGCTAGGATGCGTCCACTTTTAAGTGACACAATTTTTACCTCATGTCCACACTGGCAAATCAGCCTATTTCCATCACTCGTCAACTGAACAAAAGAAAATTACTCTGATAAAAAGAGAATTGCAGCCGGACAAAATTGCCCTTTATAACTTTTAACAAAGCAAAGTCAAGATACAGAATGAGAAATCAAACTTTCTATTGATCTTCATTATTTCTTCCGAGACTTACTGTAAACATTTGGAGAAAGGAACTTATGAAACAAAGCAGGATCGTGCAAAAACCCCCCCCCAAAAAACAAGGCTTTGCTATCTTAATCTTTGGATTGTTACTCCTAATGCTTATAATAGCTATAGAACAAGGCTTGGCTGATATTTACTTCCAATACAATCACACAATGGTTTCTTCTGTAATATTCTACAGTAGAACCCCTGGATAGCGATACCCCTAAATAACAACAACCCCTAGAAAAGACGTCTTGACCTCCAGTCCTGATTTTTTTTTTGGTTATTAATTATTAGTAACCATTGAAAACCCCCCGAATAACAACATCCCTGGATAACAACATAATTTTCTGGTCCCCGGCAATGTCGTTATCCAGGGGTTCCACTATATGTCAAAGCAGTTAAGTTAAGATTTTTGCTTAGCTGTCATGGAAGGAAAAGAATTTCAGAATCAAGGACAATATCCTGGAAATTTTACTGAAAGAATCTATGTATTCATGCCATTGCAACGATCAAATGAACGCTCAATGTTAATGTTTTTTTTAAATGATGATACAAAAAAAATGGTATTGTTACATGACCTAGCAAAGCAAAATGACAAAATCAAAAGATCATTTTCATGATAGGGTGATTGACAAAAAAAGGGCAGAAGCCCTCAATCTAACAAATTTGTCAATTTTGAATAATTTTTTCCGTTCACCCAAATCATTACATATTAGGACAATTCAAATAACAAGGAAATAGTTACTCAATATTCTATTACAAATTTAGCTTACCTCAACTTGACCTCCTCCATAGAAAGCTGTATATTTCTCTAACACAGAAAAGCTGAAATGATGTAAACATGTTAATTTGGTTTCAAAATCTCTTTCCCTTGGATATTTCATAAAAAAACAAATTATCTAAAAATGGCTTTTATGACTGACCACTACATGGTATTTTCTGCAGATAATCTCCCTCTAAACTATAAGCTATTTTACAAGTGTATTTTCAGAAGCTTCAATATTATTTGTGAGCTTTATAGAGATTTCCGCTTGGGCAATCGGAGTAAATTTCTTGGCCGGCCTTTATTTCCCTGAAGTGTCAGGAAAATAATTTGAGAACTTTTATTTTCACGAAAGGTTGGGAAAATAATTTGAGAACTTATTCCAACTTATTTTCCCGAAGGCTCTATCTCTCTCTCTAAATTGATTGGTCAGCATACACAAAGACACAGTGCCTATGCTCATTGCATATGAGTGTCCATGTTTGTGGATTGACATGTGTGGTCGTTTGTCAATATTTTTTGTGATGTACAGCGTGATGCGTTGATCACACAAAATGCATTTTGCGTTAGGACAAGGCATGTGGGGGCATGCGAGCCTGTGGGAAATTGTTGAGCATCAGTGCCAGTGGTTAGCCTATACCATTCAGGAAATCTGACTGGCAAAATTTCCTATTTTTTTCACTTAATAATTTAAAACACTGCTTAAGACTTAAAACAAGCTTAAGTAATACTTAGGCCATCTTGCTGTTTTGAAGAGATATGTCAAAATTAGAAAGTCATGGGACGGTGTGTGCGATGTGTGCGCATGCGCTTACGAAAATGGGAAGTCCAATAAGTTCTCAAATTATTTCCCCGACCCCTCAAAATTTCTTTGCCCAAGGAAAAACTGATGTGCCACTGGTGGGAACCGAACCCGGTCCTCTCCAGTTCTGTGCTGTGTAAATACAAGTCTGGCCAAGTGTAAAATAAGTACCAACTCATAATTCGTATTCTGGAATAGACCAGCGTCCTGTCTAGAGGATGGCAACCATCGCCATTGGTCTGTCATGCGCTACAGAAACAGATAAGCTCTGGGGGCGAGTAGGCTCCAAAAGGACATAATTTTAGGGTTGTAAGCAGGCTATTCCACAACCTTAAAGTATTAGTACTAGGGTAGGGACGAGGATGACTATCCAGGTAGAGGCATATTAAAACAGCTCATCCACTTGAGGATGTCTGTATCAGGTTTTTTAGGTCTGTAAAGCATCTGAAACATAAAATGTCAACTTTGCAAGTTAATCCCATTGATAAGTAGCCAGGGCAGTTTGTACAAAATAGGGAGGAAGTGAAAAGCTGCTCATTGAAACATTTTTCAAACCTTTTCTTGATCGATGTCATGGTTTATTATTACTTTCAATTCATCTGTAATGGTCCTCAAAACCCTCGTTGTCCACAACGCGTGAAGTTTTGTAAATAAATAAATATTTACTTCCTGTGTCAAGGGTCGTAAGGACCTTTCCTACCTCCTTTTTCGTTAAAAAAAAAAGGTTAGCTCCCTTGGTCTTAGCTGCTTAGCTTAGATTTATCAGTCTATTACAAAGAGGTTAGCTCCCTTGATTTTGTGCGTATAAATCTATTATTAGCTCTATGGTCTATTATTAGCTCTATGGCTTAGCGAGAAAAGGGCAGTAATTCAAGGAGTGCACAATCTCTAAGGACGCCAGAGTATTTTCCCTTTACCTAGAGATCATGTTCTCATGCTTGGAAACGAATTCGGTCTAGTCTAGCTACCTTCTCTTTCTTATCTCCATCCACTCCCTTCGCTTCAGCCTCCGGCGTCTGTGTTGGTAAGATAAAAAATGCGATTAGATATCTAGATATCTACCGTTTAGTATAAGAAAATCTATCTAGTTTTATTGAATCGTAAACTAGCTTTAGCAGACTATAAAAATTGCCTTATTTTACCTGGCTCCAGTGAGCTCACTGACTGACAGTCTACATTTTACAACAGTTTTAGGAAGCTTCAGGTCAGTTGGCAACTGGCAAACGAATAGGAGAAGTGCAGAAGAAAAAAAAGACTTTTTAGATGCTCGTGGCCTTTGCAATTGGACTTTGATCTCTTGCAGCCTTTTGATATTGATGTCATCAGTGGTAGACATTGCCATTAGCTACCTGACACAGCAGGCATGTGCTATTATTACAGATTGAATCACTGGTTTGGTCTAGTCCACTGTATGTTTCCAGAGTCTACACTGTAGACAGGAGATAGACACCATATAGATATTATAGTTTAGGTAGATCTGGAGTAGATAAGATTTGTCAAAAACATAGACATCAGAGTCTAGGTCTTTTGATTTTTTGTTGTGTGTCAAACAGATCATTCCAGTCAATGTTCTTGACAATCTAGGGGAGTTTTAAGTCTTTTTAAAAACCTGTCCTCGATCTAATTGTCTCATCTCCTCATTGCAGATTATTCAGATCTTTGCTTTTTCAAATATTTATTTCTAGAGACATTGACTCAAGAAGAGAAGCTCCTTCAAGACACATGAAGAACCCCTGGAAACACTCATTGTGATTTTTAAAAAAACCCAAAACAAACTTTGCTGTGAAAAATGGAAAAAACAAAGGGTTTGAGTAATCTTTTCTCGTACTCTAATTTAGTCCATGCTGTTTCAGGAGCCACAGTAAGTATTTATAAGGATAAATCTACCATTCCATTCCCTTTAGACTGTTGCGTCTTTCTATTGAAAATGTTTTTTTTCTTCTATTTTCAAGCAAGCCACTAATTCCATTAACAGATAGAATTGTGCATAAAACAGATTTGTTAGTTGCATGTCTCTCAATGTGAAGATTCAGGGTTCAATCCCCTGGCAGGTCAAAACTTTTTGGATCGGTCTCTTTAGCTCTGTCTGGAACTTTAAGCACCTAGTGCAAGACATGGATGCTTAACTCAGAGCTATCTCATATGATTTCTTACACTGAAGAACCCCTGGTAGTTGAAATTAAAATCATGTAGCCGCTGTCTAGGATATTTTAAATTAAAAAATGTTTTGCCTTTTGCCTCCAGGTACCTATTCAAACAGACCATGCATTACATTAGCCTTTATTTTTGGCCGTCATGCTTATGTTTTATGTCCCCCATGTATCAAGAATTTATAGCCGTTATTCATCTTATCTTTTAGTAAAGTTAGTTTGCCATATATGTATCAATATTACGTTTTATCATACCTTTCAGGGAAGTGTATTTGCCATATCAGTGTTCTATCCCTTGGACACAGTCAGAATAAGACTGCAAGGTAAAGAAATCTCTCGCTCTATTTCTAAAAGAATTTCTGTGAATTGAAAAAGAAATCTTTATTTTCTGTTCTTAATTCACACAAAAAGTCTAGCAGACCAAAGTAGAATTGTCAACCCCAATGTTAACTTCACTGGGTTTACAATTCTACTCTGCTAGACCCTTTGAATGAATATAGAACAGAAAATGAATACAAGGATAGTATGATAATTAAAATATAAAAAGCAAGCTTCTTTCACTGACTGTTTAGTCTGAATATGGAAAATATGTCAAATTTAATAAATGGCTTTTGATCTTTTGAATTCTGTCAATGAACCATGATCTAATAAAAAATGTGTAAACTTAGTTTTTTTTCTTTCTCACATCATTATTTCTTCTCCATATTGGCACTAGAATAATGCAAAAGATATGAATGATCTTATTCTTTTTTAATGCAGTGGATGACCATAGGGATGCAAAGAATACATTGGAGATTTGTCAAGATATTTTAAAAGAGGAAGGACTGTAAGTAAAGCTATTCACTGATTTATTTAATGAACAGGTAATAAATAATGCCTTTTTCTGTGGTATAATTCTCAAGTACAATAATTTGATTTAATGTATTTAGTTTAGCCAGGGAAAAGTTGTTGGCCTCTTTCAATAATAATAGCAGTATGTTTTTTTGCAATCGAACAATTATAGTTTTAAAGTTTATTCATAGTGCACCTTTTCTATTTAAACTAAAATGGAGCTGCTGGGAACTTATCATGGAATAAAAAGGGTTGTAAAATGTAAAAGTTTCTGAGATAACGGATCACAAAACAAAACTGGACGTTTCGGGCAAATGGCCCTTCATCAACAAAACTTTAATAAACAACATCAAATATACATAGATGACATAAAAAGCGCCGCTCTGAGCACATTGGTATAACCATGTGTGGTTCGAGCTCCAGAATGATCGAGAGGGATGCTTACAACGATTAAGTAATTTGGAGAGACAATGGGCAGGAAGAGGTGGGGGTGGTAAGGTGGTAGGGAGTGGTGTTTAACAGGGGATGTATTGTAAGTAACTTTGACTTTTAAAATTCTTTCAAATCCCTTGATTTCCATTGCAGTGAGGGTCTATATCGAGGATGGTTCCCAGTTGTCACTGCTCTATGCTGCTCCAATTTTGTATACTTTTATACATTCAATGGACTCAAGTCTTTGGTGAAAGGAAATTCAAAAAAACCTTCCCCAATGATTGATCTTTCCTTGGGTTTTGTATCGGGTACGTATAACAATAACAATTTTGTCTCTTATCTAAAATAAAAAAACAGATTAGAAGTAGATATGCATAAGCTTGGTAGTTGGTTCAGATAAGGTAGTCGTAACTCATAAGAAAAAATGGCTTATGTTTTACATTTTACTTATGAATAAGAAAAGACAACTTTATAAGTGAATTAATTGGTTTTTTTTAGAAGGCCTTTAATTTGATAAATATGAGTAACTGGAAATTTTTTGCTATAATTTGTTGCATGATTTATTCCCAGGGATTGTGAATGTGCTTCTCACCACACCTCTATGGGTCGCCAACACACGACTCAAACTTCAGGGAGCAAAACTGCATACTTTACAGTACAAGGATGATGAGAAAATGAAGACAAAGTACAGGGGAATCAAGGGTAATTGTTTATATGACAAATGAAAAAATGCCAAGTTGTCCTTTGTGATCCGTTTTTGTCAGTAGGTTCTTGTATTTTTGATCTGCAAGGCACCTTTGGGAGTATTGTAGCAAATTTCAAATGATAAAGATTATTTATTGATTTGCTGTATTTACAGTCTCTGCTTAAAATTTGTTCTGTCCATTTAACAGTTTGTGTTCTCGGTGCAGATTAATGACGGGAAGTTGGTTGTGACTAAGAAAACACTGAACTGTACTGAGTATTAAATTTTTCTAGGCTGTCCATAGGCAGTTTTACGCTGGGCTGAATTTGAACAACTCCAAATATTTCCAACCAATAAATTTAGTAGATTGCCATTGGGTACATAGATATGAATGAAGATTTGAAAGAGGTGTGTCTTAAGCAAATTGTACTTTCTGTCATGTCTGTTTATGGTTGTTGAGTGTTAATGAAGGAATTATTTTTTAGTTAAGGTGTTCCTTTCTTTGTGGCTTGCTGACAGATTGCATGAAGAAGATCATCAATGAGGAGGGGCTGCAAAAGCTGTGGGGGGGAACAGTGCCTTCTCTTCTCTTGGCCACCAACCCTGCCATTCAGTTCATGGTCTATGAAAGTCTGAAGGAATACTTCAAAAAGTCATTCAAAGTAGCTGTAAGTTGTATAATTTTTCTCTACAGAATTTTTTATTGGAGCAGGGGGGTGGGAAAGTTGAGGGTGATTAAGCTGCAAAGGCACCACAAACTAGGTGACTATTGGCAAATAAGAAATTGATTGATCCATAGACATCAAAATTTTGATTGGATATTTCATCCAAATAGAAATGTTTAATTTATTATTTTTTAACTTGTGAACATTTATGATGTAAGAAAAGGTTATTGTTAAGAAAATTAAAGTTCATAAGAAAAAAATGAAGACGAAAGGTTTATACATCCCTCTAGTTTCAGTCATTACTAAGCTACAGTTTTCATGCACAATATAATACAGCAACTCCCTGAACAGCGAAAATGAGCAAGATATAGGATTATTGGGCGCAGATTTGAACCCACGACCTGTCATGGCACTTACCTGGCCACCAGCACAAGGCAGTCTGTATATCCTCTTGGCTACGCGCTCTGCTTTTTACTGTTACTGTTATCTTGAACATAGGAAATTGTGTGAAAAAGTGACTTAATCGATTTTAAATTTGAATCAGTTTTTAGACAACTTTCCACAAAAGAAATAAAAGAATGTACTCTTTTCATTTTTCACAAGAATTAGTTATACTAAAGATTGAATAATACATTAGGAGATATTTGGGGCAACACTGTTATGAAGAGTAATGGATGTGTAGGGTAGGTAGTGCTTTCAGGGTTTATAAGATATGAAAGCTGATAACTATTCTTAATATGATATAATAAAACTATGAGGTACATTTAAATTTTCAAATAATCATTGAAGATTTTAAAAAGGCATTCAACAGGTACAACCAATCAACTAAGACATTTTTGAAGAAGTTATGTTCATTTGCTGTGAACACAGTCTTAGTGGCCTGCTTTGATCACCTGATTTGTGGTGATGTTTTATATACCATTTTTTAGGCGCAGTATTCACCAGGTAAATAGATGAAATGAATTGACAGGGTTCATTCACCAGTGTTTTACTCTGTTATAACCAGGACTTGAATGCGTTCATGTACTTCATCATTGGGGCTGTTGCAAAAGCTGTGGCAACTGTTGTGACATATCCACTTCAAGTCATACAGAGTAGATTAAGGGTGAGTAAAATTTATGTTTCTGCTTCATCCTTATCTGGCTCCATGATTTATTGGAATAGGCAGCATTCTTCATCATCTAATGTTTTAGTTTTAGCCTTTTTTGAAATTTTGAAAATTGCACACTTTGCAGTCAATTCACATCTTTGTTAATCTTTCTTTGGCTTTGTGCTTAAAAAATCTTTGTCTTGTTATGCCCTTGATCAGAACTGTTGATAAACCTTTATTTTGTTACACTTGTGATCGGCTCTTCTATTAACTCACTGAGGACTGGGCCCAAATTTTTTTTACATACGCTGGAGACTGGGCATTTTTGGGGTATATTGAAAAATACACAAAAAATTCAAATTTCATTCAATCTACACAATTTTTTCACACATCAAACACAAAGCAATGAGAACTACAGACAAAAAAAATTATTAAGATATATAAGTATTAGTAAGATTTTGAAAAATGATTTTTTTTAAATGGTGACTTTTTTGTGGTTCCGAAAAATTTTCAAGTCTAGATTTGTTCTGATAAAACCTGTAATTTACGGTAATAAAATGGAAAAAAAACATGAAAGATCCTGATTATCGCTAATCTCATAATCTAAACAATCTGAATCACTAAGTCTAGTATTAGAACTAGCGAACATCGAAAAAACATTCCGATCTAACTATCTGCGATCAGTACTCATGTTTTTGATTTGAGTCGCTTCCGCTCCGAGAACGATAACAAAATAAATTACCGACCGATTCCCGTCAAACTTTTCACGAAACAAAATAAAGGGTAGAACAAGCGTAAAAGACTAATGCCCCGGCTGTCGGTGCATTATTATGGAAGCGAGGCGAAGTCAAAGCCAATGCGCCGTCGTCCGACAAGCTATCGATGCGCCGTCGTCAGTGAGTTAAATGTTTGGACCTGCTCCATTGCTAATAGGTAGAGCATCCACTTAGTCGTGGGTTTGCACCCCCAGTCATGTCATACCTACTGCTAAGACTTCAAAAACAGCATTTTGGCTGCTGTTCCGCCAGGCTTCAGCTTTATGAGAATCAGGCTAAGACTAGTTTGCCCAGTGTCAGTATACTGTGACTGTATGAGATATTCAGTGAACCCTACATCTATTATCTATGTGACACTTGACAGTGCATATAATTGTCTTGAGAGCAGTTAACCGTTTATTTTTTTTCTTTCTGGAATCCTGATCTGTAATGCTTTGAAACCTTTGTCTTGTTTTACTGCTCTTCTGCACTGTTTTTAAACCTTTGTCTTGCTGTTTTTATCTTGATCGGCACTGCTTATAAACCTTTATGTTGCTGCACTCTGTCAGTAATCCAATAAATCAGTCGTCAATTTGTTTATAACCTGTGGAAAACAATAGTAATACTAAAATGTTAATTTTTTGAATTTGAACAAGCAACAGCCAACTATCTAGACATCTATACTATTATGTTAAAGAAGCATGTACGTTATTGTTTTGTCTATAGCAGACACCATGAATAATTGTGTCTGCTTTTTAAAATCTGTCTTATTGGTCCCTGTTGTCCTTCTCTCTCTTCCCTCCCTGCACCAGGCCGGCTATGCTAAACTGGAAAGTACACAAACTTTGATGGAGAATATTTTGTACATGGTCAAGTAAGTCTTAAAAATTCTAACACTAACACTTTATTTATTGTCTGAATGTATAATATTCTTTTTTAATAAACTATGATTACTAGACTGTCACTCACAATAGATTTGAGTGTGTAGTAACTGAATTTCATGTGGTTTCAAATGCATTTTTGATTTTATTCTCTTTTTAATCTCAACTTGAAACCATAAATGTATTTGTACTTTTAACCACAGGTAGAGTCAGTGACTATTACACACCTGTGACCTTGTAGATCAGAATGATTGGTTTTATAGTTTTTGTTACATTTTTTGTTTGTCTCTTTGTTTTGCCAGAACCAAAGGCTTTTGGGCCCTATACAAAGGTCTGGAGGCCAAGCTGCTCCAGACTGTCCTCACAGCTGCCCTTATGTTTCTGACATATGAGAAAATTGCATCTTTTATATTCCGTATGATGAGGGAGACCTGAGAGTCTTTTAGGAGCTTTGGCGCTCTTCTTGGTGCTCCCATTGATTTTAGTTTATTTACAATCTCAACGACTTTCAGGGGTTTTGGTGCTCCCTTTTGATTTTAGTCTATTGATTTATTCAACTTGATATATCTAGATAAGGAGCTGTGCACATTTTAATGTTATCATTTTATTTTTTAATATTGAATTCAAGTCACTATTGCATCAGCTGGATAATTTGGAAATATTTTTTTTTTAATCTGCTTTTGCAGCATTTGCTTATAGGGCCAAGTTTTGAATTTAAGTTTTATGTCGATTCCATAGAATGATTTGAATTTAATGTAACAAATCTTTGACACAAAGAATATTATCGTATTGATGTATGTATGGCCCTTCGGTCCTTCAGGGTATCTTCTCACGACATATGAATCTCATATATTTCTTTGTTTGCCTTTGATTTTTAAATTATTTATCTCATATGACTAGGAGGGTTATTTGTTGCTTTAAAAGAAATGGATATTTGTGCAATAACATGAATTATTTACATTCCCTGGGTGAAGAGACACGGTAAATCAACTTGAAACTGATAGGAATGAAAATGGATTTTTTTTTCTGTACAGAAGTTTAGTTTATTCTCAGTTTTTCTTTGTATCGTTGTTTTTGTTATTTTTGTGTCTTGGTCTAGAAGATCTCCACTAAATTTTAAAAAAATTCTTAATTAGTTTGTGAAAACAATACTACAGCAGTTTTGACTGTTACTAGACGTGTTCTTCACCCTTGTTATGAGCCTGTTCCTTGACCTGCTTATGATACCCATTGCCCCTATCTGTGAACTTGCCCAGTCAGGGTAACACGCCAGCATTGCCTGCATGCGAGCTTGCCAGGGACATGTCGGACATATAAAAACATTGAATACCAAAAAACCATTCCTATGGTTTGTTATGAAGCAGTGGTTTTGAAATAGAGGGAATGTCAAAAGTTTTTGTAGATGCTCTCTTTTTATCATAATTAAGTCTTTTTTAAAAATTTATTCAGCCTTGCGTAACTTAAAGTTTTGGTGTAATAAAAAGTGAGAGCTGTATAAAATATTTTATGAAGTACAGTATGTTGATGTAGAAGTGCTGCAGGCAATAACAGACGATAATGTCATAGACAAGGCACTCTCAGTATCTGGCAATGTTGGGGAATAGGGGCCTCTAAGGGTTAATGATTTAGTACAGAGGTATGTGTTTGAACTCAAAGTTGTTATATTTAAATATATGATCATAAATTGTTCATCTTTTGTCACAAAAGATGAATTTTGAAGATTACTCATAGGCTTGGGAGCCGCCTGTGTCTTTTATCAACCCATTTAATGCTGGCAATTTGGAGTCTCTTAAGATATGTTATGTAAAGTTTTAATCAAACAGATGTCAAAATAGGTTTTACATTTATTATTAGGGCATAGCATTTTTTTGCAATATTGAATATTCAGTTGTTGGATTTTTTTAATGGTTTGGCAGTTTGATGGTTATTTTTAATTCAAATGATGATTTGTGGACTGAGTTCATGACAGTACAGAGGCAGATTTGCTGTATTTGAATTCCTCATGTCTTTTCATCTGGACATACTGACTGTTGTATAATTGCTGTACATTGTGTTACATTTTATCTTTATTTTGTTGTTTATCAATCAAAATGTTTTATTTTGTGTGATTTATATATTGACAAAGTCTGTCTAGTCCTACTTTGATACAGCATTGACCTTAAATTTTACAATGGATGATAAACTGAATGTATCAGGTTTCATTCAAAACTTAACCAAAAAAAAAAATGTCGGCTATAATTTGCAGCTTCACTTTAGCTTAACCAAACAACAGCCCTTATTCTGCACATGGTTGGCAGGCGCTCTTTTTCAGCTCTAATTCTATTCCTTCTCTTTTCGCTCATCAACTGTTTCCTGCACATTCCTTGTGCTTGCTAAATGACATACTTTGCATGCACTGCAGTCTTGGCCCTGTCTGATAGGCCAGCACTAACTATGACGTCACTTGGTAGCTATGTAGGATTGAGTACTTTTGCACTCAATAGTCAATGGTAGGTTAAAAAACAACAACTCTAGACCTTCTTAGACCATGATAAATGACGTCCCTGGCACTGGCAGGATAAAACACTCTGGCTGTTCTTTTAACTAGCCTATCATCTTACTTACCCCTGGGCCCCCGATATGACCTTAGCAGTTAAAAGAGCCCTCAAACTCTCAATAAACAAATACAACACACCCACTCTGTAATGATGTGGATAATAAGGTCTCTCCATGATAAAAGTTAATCTAAATCTAACTAATTTTGTTGGATTCCCAGCATTTAGAAGAATTGTCTGTTGTATTTGTAGTATTGCTGATGATATATGGGCTACCGTATGTATGTGTATGTAATTTATTCAATTAAGCTATGATTGCATGAGATCAAAACACGTAATGTGTTCCAGCGGAAGTTTCTGCTTCATTTTATGATTATGCATTAGTTGTTGTATGAATTGAGTATGTGACACTCATGTCGTAAGATTTAGTATTGTTTAACATTAAAAGAGTTTCTTTTTATTTCAGTGTACAGGGTGATGGATTTTCTGTCATTTATAAAGTCGTTTACCAATGTTTTAGTTTTATGGCAAAATCATAAAAGATCCAGACTTCAAGATAAGTACCCAATAATAAAACCCAATCCTCTCTATCAAACTGAACAATGCATATGTTAGATGAATATTGATATTATATTACTCATGAGAGAATTGGGCACCTTTTCACAGGCTTCTCTGAAATCAGGATCTTTTATTGGTTTTGTCTGTCTTGGCAGAGACTGATGCTCTTCTGTTTCTTGCTATATATGATTTAGATATTTGTTTTTTTTTCCCCATTACGATTACAAGCTAAAAGAATAAAATTGACTAATGAGAATATATATGTTCATTTCATGTCATTATTTTGCCCTCTTTTTCGTTGTTGTGGGCACTTCTGACTTATTTCTTGTCTTTGATTGTTTATAGAGCGTTTTAGGACGCTTTCAATAATTGAGCGTTTTCTGGGACTTTCAACTGCTTAGGTCATTTAAGCGCTCAAGGGTAAGTAAGATGAGAGGCTAGTTAAAAGAACAGCCAGACTCTGACCCTGGCTAACCGGGACGTTAGTTAGAGAGATGATTTACTAAGGAAAAAATCTCTTAATGAGTGACAAAGAGATGATTCACACAGAGCAGGACACAATCAAAAACAAATGATGGCTACTACGCAAATCATGCACTATGGTCCAGGGAGACCAGGATATTCTACTGTCCTTTGTGTACACAAGTACTTAAGTCCTACTTCTAGAAGATAGCAAGTGACCCTGTAGTTAAGTACCCTAATGTAAACCATAGAGGATGACCGTAAGTCTGTTAGGACGACAGGCATAACCAAGACTTAGCTAACACGAACAGATACAAAACAGCTGTGTGTGTGTGTATACTTGTTAAGGGAGCACTGGAAAAAGCAAGATGACAGGTACAGCCATAAGAAGAGAGGAAACAGGTGGTGCCCGCCCACTTTTTGTCCTTTTAGTTTTTAGTCATACTTATAATGTGTGTGTGTGTGGGGGGGGGGGGGGGGG
>JAUEKZ010192455.1:1365-22847 GCA_031471865.1 Melibe leonina | reverse complement strand
CCCCCCCCCCCCCATACATGATGGGCTCATCTCTTGTTTATCTCTTGGGTGTGTTTCTTCTCCTTTGACTTCATCTATCATTTTACGCTCTGCTGGCATAATGGTACAGGGCGTGATTTAATATACTAAGCAATGGCTGGGGTGAAGAGGTAGCTAGCAGGCATGCTATACTGTACACAGTTTCTTTAATTGTATGGGCTTGGGTGGGACGGGATTGTTGCTGGCCAGGCAGGATGTTTACAAATACATGCATGAAACACACCAACAAATGATAGAAGTAAATGAAGAAAAAGACGATGAAGGTGTTGGTCCTGACAATGATGGTATGATCGTGCAGAAATGAGTGTGGTGCGCCACCGAGTTGTGTTGCGAATTGTATTAATAAATGAGTTCAGATTTGTGCATACATTAGTGAAAATAACCACTTCGTTGTTTTCTTTTTCGTATCCAAAGAAAGAGGTTAGCTCCCTTCATATTAGCCCTTGGATTTATCGTGACAAGCAGCAGGGACAACTCTCATTGATTGTCTGCTGTACTCTGCTGTCTACTGTCTACAAACCTAACACAAATAAACACTGCAGTTCCTACACTTGCCCAATGTCACTATCTTGAAGGCTTTAGTTACTGCCACTGCTCTGTGTTGTCATGTGAGACTATGTTGTTGCAAAACAAAACCAAAAGACAGGGAAGGGATTTAAGCTCTTTTTGGAGATGTTCTGAATTTATAGTTCGCTTTCAATGTCAATGTTTGTAGACAGCTAGATAGGTCAGATCGACCATTCATTAGACATTAGAAGCAAAATGTCAACACAAGAATCAAGTCCAAATTCAAAACAGCGAATTGATATGCGTCATGGATTCATGAAATCTGTTATCAGGAATCAAATAGACAGGTGAGTTTTCAAATATTGTATTAACAATTTATTACCTAGAGAGGGTGACAGAGAGAAATAAGAAGAGTAGAAATAGGGGATAAATGATAGTCTACAGGCAGCTCACAGACTATCTAGAGGTCTAGCATACTCAAAATAATAAAGAACAGAACAACTTTTTAAAGCTTTGATGCTATATAGATAGTGTTATATACAGGCAGAAAGAGGGAGAGGAGGATAAAGAGTTGAAAAACAAAAAGAGAAGGAGGGATATGGGGAGGCAAGTTGAAAAAGAGGGAGATGGGAGAAAGAGAGAGAGCAAATGGTGAGGGATGGTAGTAGAATTATGTATATGCACTCATAATGTCTTGCAATAGAATAAACATTGGGATGTGTCCTTGTAGGCAAACATTAACAATTTACAAAGCCAGCAGAGAAACTTTGGATCAAGACAAAGACAAGCAGATGATGACCCCAATGGGGCGAGTCTTTGATGGGATTCAAGAACAAGACATTTTTGGTCTTATTGCTTTGAAGCTAGTCACAAAACATTTTCTTTTGCTTCTGTGTTACACTCTCATTAAAGGATAAGAGATTGTTGCCACACAAGGCATTAGTTTAATAGAATGTTGAATTCATTTTCCTGAGAATTCTGAATTGTTTTAGGAAAGAGAGATGTAAGTTGCTGATGTTTTTTTAATTGTTTTATATACAAGTCAACTCTTTTTCTTCAGAGATAACTATGACAGAGAAGTGAAAGCTCAGCAGTTTCAAGGAAAGCCAAAATCTAGATCAAAGAAACCAAAGAAACCTGAACTTCAAGCATACATCCCTCCACAGAGATTAAAAAGAGGAGAAACGAGTAAGTGTTGTCCTGTCCTTTGTGACATTCTTTTTAATTTTATTAGGGGCCTATTTCATGGCATCAACGTCAATAGTTCCTTTTGATTGGTAATCATTTAGAATGGATTTAAGTTAGTTTTGGGGAATTTCGTGTTTGTTAAAAATTTCATTGTTGTAGTCAGTTGGTTCTTATAATGCACCTCTATCTTTGCTGTCTTTTTTTTCCAAGAAGAATTTTTGTTTGAGATAAATCATGAAAACAGAAAGTTTCATAATTTAGTTCTTTCTGTCACTTTTTAAAATCTGTCAAGTCTATGCTCTCTCATTCCAGATGGCACAGAGTTCCTGTTTGCATTAGAGTATGAACACAAGAATGGAGATATTACTAAGATCAATATCAACCAAGTAAGTAGAATTTTTAACACATGCCTGTTTGTCAAGTTTGATTTTTTCATATAATGATATTTTCTGCTCTATACACCCTTCCCACCTTTTGTTTTATATTTTTAGAATTATTAAGAAAATAGTTACCAATCTTGACAGCCTGTAGGATAGGATACTGCTTTCAGCAGATCATGCTTTGATTGAAACCTTATTTTTCTGAAGACTGGGTAAAAGTTGATTTTAATTACCATGTAAAAAATTTGAAAAAAGAATGTTTAATTGGCACCATAGTGATAATGATATCTAGGCTGGTTTGGCAACAGTGTAGTAATCATTGATAGGAATCATTGTTTGACATTGTTCTAAAAAGTTTGATTGAGTCTTTGAAAAAACATCTTTATAGTTTCTCTTGGTTTAAAAAAAAATCATTTTACATTTCATGTTATACTTTTTCACTTCAAATTTCTTTATTCATATTTCAGAATGATCAATCACTCCAAGTTGCAAGAAAAATTGGAATGAAGTATGAATTTTCTGAAGCGTTTATATCAGCTCTGGCTCAACGAATTAAAGATGAGATAAATGCAAGAACGTGATTTGTGAAATAATATATATAGATATGTGTTATTATAAGAGTCAAAGATTAATTTTGGAAAAATCTTGACTATCAGTCAAGTTCTAAGAAAACGTGTTTGTTTTTAATTTAAATATTGCCATGCAGCACATATGGTGTTTAATTTTTTGGGCAAATAGTTTTACATATCGTCACTGTAAAGCCCCACTCTCGGTGCCAATTTAAAAAAAATTAGCACAAATTGGTCGATGTTTTAGCTGGGGATAGGGTGTCATACTGTGCTCTCTAGAAATAGAGAGCATAGCTTGAAGGGAGTGCCCTGTAAATCTACACAGAGGTTTGCATCAATTTGAACTGCTTTCTCCTATGTCTTACTTTTTCTCCCATAATAAGGACCCGTGTTAGTGCTTAATAGATGAAAAATGAATTTGAGATTGACTGCTGCAACTTTTGATTTCCTTCATTTTAAACATTTTTTTGTATGTGTCTATTGTTTATTATAACCATTCTTTAATGTTAAAGAAACACTAATAGTCAGAACGTTGTTGAAATATTAAGACTGGAGATTACTATGACAAAGGTACCTGGCATGTCCCAAAAGAAAGAAAAGGGAAATAGGAATACAGTGCAACTTCCGGATAACGGCATCGCTAGGGACCATTAAATTGTGTCGTTATTTAGAAGTTTCCAAGATGGCGGACATTGGGGTGTGCTAAATCTGTCAATGAAACAATATGTTGTGCTGGTTGTCTCCCCGGAGTCACTGATACGTTAAAATGTGTTTTCCCGGTGCTTATTTCATTATTGTTATGATTATGATTGTCATTGTCATTGTCTCGCTATAATGCCATTTCCCTCTAGTTTATCCAGGACCGGCATGAGTGCAGCTGAATTATCAACAGCCTAAACTTATTAGCCTACTGATGGTAGATGATGTGCATTCTCATTCGGTGGTTGTTTAACAAAATAAAGCGATTTCATTGGCTGATTGATAAAACGATCTGATTGGCTATGACTAGTCTTTTCTAGAAGATCTTATTGGATGGGAAAAACGGCAAATTATTGGCTAAGACATGGGGTCAAACGTCAACAGTTGCAACCCCGATGTCGTTATCCAGAGGTTTTCCTAGAATGTATGTCGCTATTTAGAGGCTTTTATTACTAATGTTATATAGCAAAAAAATCGGGACCATAGGCCTATGTCGTTATCCAGAGAATGTCGCTATTCAGAGATGTTGTCAGCTGGAAGTTGCACTGTAATCATTGTCTTATGAGACAGATTTGTCTTGGGATAGTAATAGTCTGTTTTCATTGCCTGATTATATTAGGGCTACTTGAGCAGTTTATGGTCATATGGATATTCGTTTTGGCATAAACTGTTCCCAAACATGATAATGACACATACACTCATTTTAATCATCCATCTAAATTCTAGTCTTACTGGTCTCATTGTACTTTTTCACATACCTTGACAATTCATGTTGAATTTAAAATATTTTTGTACAAAATTGGAATGAAATTATAAAAGAATTATAAACCAAATTCACTTGCACTATTGAGTCAGTATCTTTTAAAAAATTGTCATCTCTTCTTCCTTACTTTGAATGAAAATGTTTGATTTCTGTAACCGTACTGTTAGTAAAGGAGTCTATAATGGGCTCTCTTTCACTTTCAAGTCCAACGTTTTTTTTGTATGTATAAATCATCTGTGTAGCCTGTTTGTTTATTTGCTGTTAGTAGAGTGATTGACTCCTGTACTTTTACTTGTCTTTCAGTTCGAACCTATTCCCTTCCTTTTTCTTCTTATCTTTACGGCCCTCATTTATTTTGTCTAGTCTATATATCAGTAAGTATACTGCATTGAAGAACAGGCAGGATAGGACCCTGCTTTTAGCAACTACAAGACTACAACACATAGATTTTGTGTTTGTTCTGGCAGTTAGCGTGCGCTACTTTTTCCAGCACTCTCTCCAATGTTCCCCTAACAAGCATACACACACAACTGTTTTGTATCTGTTATTTAGCTCAGTCTTGGTCCTGCCTGTTGTCCAAACAGATTTATGATCATCCCCTATGTTTTACATTATCATTTGGTACCTAATTACAGGGTGACTTGCTATCTAGGACTGAGTACTTTTGTTTACAAAGGGCGGTAGAATATCCTTGTCTCCCTGGCCTATAATAATAATGCATTGTGTGGGTGGTGGCCATCCCCTGTTTGTGATTGTAAGAGGTGATGTTTTTTTATCTGTGTAAATCATCTCTTTGAGAAATAATTTTTTTTTATGATCATTTCTCTGTGAAATGTCTCTGGCAGGGTCCTAAGTCTGGCTGTTCTTTTAACTAGTCTATCCATAATCTTACTTACCCCTGGGTGCTGATATGACCGTAGCAGTTGAAAGAGCCCAAAAACTCTCAATAAATAAAAAAAAAAAATTGTGTGTTTGTTGTTTGTTTTGGTGCACCACAATGGGTCCTATTTCAGCAGGTTGCCTGCCTACACTATTATTGGTTGTTTCTTATTTAATGTTAACACATATTTCATCATATCAAAGGCAGGACTCTCTAGACCAGTTGAATGGAGAGCTCACTCTGATATCTCACCTCATCACAGTAGAGGCCCACTTATGTCTTTGCTAAGACACAACTGGGATTCAATTTCTGTACCTACTGGTTTAGAGACAGAACGCTCTATCTACTGAGCTCCAAGGGCTAATAATATTAATTTAAAAAGAATAAGACATAAATTCAAAGATCAGACCACCCGAATTATGTACAAAAAAGTACTCAGTGCTAGATAGTGAGTACAATAACCCTGTTCTCAGGTATGGTAGCACATGTATAAAACATAGCTGATGACCTGTTGGCCCAAGAGGTTTTCCACCTTTAGCACTAACACAACCATGTGATACAAGTTGTTCATTAGTCTCTAGAACTAGAAGAATTATAGGAAAAAAAGTAGTGAAAGAAAGCAAAGTCTAAATGAAATTTGCGACACAAATTTATTGAGTAGAAACAGAATATTAATCAACTTATATGATACACAACAGAAACTAAATCTAATATACACTTTATCACTTTATGAAATTAAGTACAACATAGGCCTACTTTTGAAAAAAAAAAAAAATAAAAAAAAAAAACACAACCCTGCAAGGAAATAGCATTTGAAAATATTTTTGTTGAAAGCTACCCTGGTAATTTTTGTTTTGATTAACATATTCTCAGCAAGTTCAAATTCAAAATATTGGTCAATATTTATTGACTTTTCCAACACGAAACAAAAACAAGGCAAGAGTAATCACAGTCCGCGGAGTAAACAAAAATTTGATCAAAGGTGTTGCAATATGACCTTGATGGACTATTGAATGATGTTGGCCATTTATGGTAATATGAAAAGATCACAGAGACTATGATGAGGTTTCAATTTTCATGCCAACTATGTAGATAAATAGATCTGTAACTGGGAGTTAACTGCAAATTCTGAAGCTACAGAACAAATAACATTTCACTTTTAAAAAATTATTTATCATTAATAAAGTAATATCTTTTCAGTTCAATTAAGAAAACTGATATTTTAATTGAATAATTCAGACTAGAGTAAGTGTGTAAGTATGAGACAAACGAACGAAAGTTCAACAAATGTGGCACTCTGCATATTGAGAGTTTGTTGGTTTTTAAGCAAATTAATAATATGAAGAAGCTACATGAAAATGAAAGTAAGGTATATATAATTAAGAGTCACAACATAGTAAAACTGAATGTTTTCAGAAAGTCTGAAAATTCATATACTTATAACAAACAAACAAAAATCACTAGAACAAACTGTAAACCGAAAGAGTCAGCTAACTTTAAATTATCAGATAAAAGATGTGTGACTAGAAGTTAAAAAAGACAAAAAACCCAGGGTTCTGAAGTCAGAGATCTAAAGCAAGAAAAAATATGTAAATTTTCAACTTAGCATTGAGTATGATCTAATCTAAATCATCTTGACTCAATCATTAACTTGTAAAAGTTGGCAGGGTTTTATTCAATACATCCCCCTCTAACCACGCATTGAAATATGCACTCAGATGAAACTGCTTCAAATTCAAACGCATCAGTATCAAAGGATGAGAAAAATGTCTATTATTGAAATTTATAGGAAACTATAATACTCTTGTTTCATTATTACTATCGCAAGAAACATGTAGACTACTTTGATCAGAAAGAGTATATTTGCCTATACATGTATAATATGAAAAAAGAAAGAATAACATCGTATCACATCATCAAACACTGTAGAACTGTAAAGAAATTTTTTCAGGGAGGGCTTGCAGTCATGTCAAGAAAAAAATTGTCACTTGTTATCTCTGGTCCCAAAATCAAAACAGACCTACCCTAATTACAATCAAGAAATGCAGGTAACAAGTGACACAAAAATAAACTGCTTGCCATCCGGATTTTGCAAAGCACAGCACACATTTTTTTAAAAACATTCTTCTTTGGGCCACAAACAGAGCTTTGCATTTAAGACCAAACATTTTTAAATAAAGCTCATTCAGAATTTTTCAAGAAAGAATGATTTATGATAAAAATATCATTTTTGTTAATTTATTGAGTTTTAGGGCCTTTCAACAGCTATGGTCATATTCATCCCAGCGATAAGATGATAGGTTAGTTTAAAGGACAATTTTCAATACTTATACCATGAAATAATTAATCAAAGCTTGAAAAACACTATTTCCAAATGTTATCTCATTAGAAATCAAGATGATTAAGTGTTAAGTATTTTGATACTTTTTCTATGACTCACAAGTTTACCAAAATTTGGAAACCAAATAATGTACTCTCAAAGATAATCTTAGTTTGACGAATTCTAGTTTTTCTTATTCATAAGGGTAGATTTCGGACAATACTTTGGGAATCAAAACCCAACTGGCAGCCATTATATAATCACTGGGGAGGG
This sequence comes from Melibe leonina, assembly GCA_031471865.1. NCBI lineage: Eukaryota > Metazoa > Mollusca > Gastropoda > Nudibranchia > Dendronotidae > Melibe > Melibe leonina. The sequence goes on along the minus strand of JAUEKZ010192455.1, from coordinate 15,229 downwards.
GAAAACCTTTTCCGTTATTACAATATACACACACATATATATATATATAAATATAATACATCACTTTTTGAAGCAGTTAGAGCTGAACAGTCATGGGGTAAATATTTGTAGAAAGTTTTGCTATTGGTTTCATGGACGGAGATATCATTAATACTGTGTAACAAAAGTAGATTTATTAAATCCTTCAAAAGTATAACAAAAATATTTTCATATGCATCATTTGGTAGAGAAACAAAAACACCTGAAATCTCAGTAAACTGTACATGACGTACAGAGTACAAAAAGCCTTATTGACTTTCAGAACCATCTAATATTGTAACAATGAGATTAACAGGTTACACCCTAAGGAAAATTTTTTTATTTTCAAAAAAGGTGGCAAACACTTCATCATGAAGGGTAAAATTAGCTTTTCATGGACGGAAATTTATTATACAAATGTATATGAATCATAATTGGAGACCAAAAAGACCCCACATTCCTGGTAACCCCCAGCCCCCAACCCAAATAAAGAAAAAAAATTTAATGAGCAAAAACAAAAATTCTCTGACTTGAAACGAAAAAAAAAAAAAAAAATAAAAAAAATTCACACGTGAAGACTATACATTAACTGGAATGGTGGAAAAGTATTTTGTGTAGGTCAACGTTCATCATTTCTGGTTACAATGTTGAGGTCATCTGGTCATCAGCATCTTCCTCTTCTTCCTCCATCCCTCGACCCTGAAATAAAATAAGAATTTCATTCATTAAAATGATGAAACATAAAAACAAAAACTCTTTCATGTTTCTTTCCAAGGATACATACAATGTGAGGATCTGAATTAAGATTTAGCAGAACTTTAAACTTTGTCAGATGTGTCAAGTTTTCAGGTTAAAGATGAATAAGAAACATACGACTAAAAATGCTCTGGAAAGGTCAACATATTACATGACACAAGAAAGATAAACATATATACATATCTTCTTTCATTAATCTCATTGAAAATAGAAGTATATCATTAAAAAAGAGTAAAATCAAAATCGTTTAATCATTATTCTACATCTTAAATTTCAGAAGAAATAGATTAACCTCATCTGAATTTGTTATTGGTTAGCAACTTACAAAATTTAAGTACTTGAAAAAATTGGATGTGACTCAAATAATCTAAATCTAGAAGAAACAATTTTTTTTACACAAAGTTTAAGTAAAATTGTAATCATGTTCAGCAAGTTTTCTTTAACAAACCATTCACTTTATAATAAAGTATAAAATGTAGTTCACAAGTAGAGAAATGAGATGAACACCAATTAATATTGATATAATAATAATACTGAGCTAAAGGTACAGCCATTAAATTCCTGCATGCAACTGCAGCCTGTTGACCTGAAGCAACCTCTCACTGAGTGTTATGTTAATAAGAAACTTTTTTAAAAAAAGGGAAAGAGAACAAGGGACAAGTAGATGACTATGAAGCACTGTTTGCATTAAAAAATAGGAGGGAATGCCCTGTGACTCAAAGTAATAAGGACAATTTGAGTAGCTGTTGTTGGTAGATTGGTTGTTGCCTGTTTAGCAGCCTTTTGAATGCAATTAAGGTCATATCAAAACCACAGCTGTCGAGACAAATCAACCTCCTCTACCACACAGAGATAAACAGGGTGCTCTATTGAATATCTCACCCTGTCTGAGTATACTTCTGACACCGAACTGACCAGCCCTAGCACTGTTCCCTTGATGCCGAGTGCGTGGTGGGACAGCGGCTAAAATTCAGATTTTAATGTTTTTGGTATGACGTGGCTGCGGTCACCTATACCTATTGAACTACAGTGTAACTGTTCATTTCTGTAATGTAATATTGACATCACATAGATCTACTTGTGCCCACTTAATGCGTAAAAGCAACAAAAGGCAATGACATAAATATCTGACACAAAAAAGATCTGAAGACAGGAATACAGTTAAGATAGTCAACCTGTAAATATTATTTTCAACAAAAACTTAGCTTAATTAAAAAGAGAAAACACTCGAGATCAGAAACAAGGAGTGAAATCAGAGACAATGTAAAAGAGATAAAAACAAATATGAAATCAGAGAAAATATTTTTTGTTGTGCTACTAATGGTGAACTGAAAGGAATTCCCCCCCCCCCCCCCCCAATACTGTTGGAACAGAAAATCCAAGTGTCAAAGACTGTTTAATGTGATATGAATCTCTACAATGTAGAAACGTCTATTCATATAATTTTACTGCCTTGCAAATGTCTTAAGAAATGGTTCAATAAGATAAGACCACTAATTGTTAGATCTGTCTATATAACACACTCAGTCCTAAAGCACTTTCTGGCATTTGATAATGCTTTAAAGAAAATCTACAACTTTTCCAAAAATTCCCATCTGAGAAGAAATTCTACTCTGAAAAAAAAAAAAACTCCAACCCCACAGCATTATAAATTTAGTTTGATGGATTAAAAAAGTGTTAGGTTCCCAGAAAGATTTGAAAGACTTGAAAACATGCAACACATAGATAAATGAGAAAGTTATGATTATAAGAAAGAATTACTAACAATGAATAATTTCCATAAAAAACAACCCTCCCCCCCCCCCCCTAAAAAAAACAAAAACCCAAAAAACCTACAAGAGTACTGTCTCCATCTATTCCTGCCTCAACTTTTTTTTTGTCCCTTTACTTAACCCTGCGGTTGTTGTTAGAGGACTATTATTCACATGTAATAATCTCAAATAACCCTATAAACACTTTACCTTTAGTGGACACTTAAAGAAGCCGAAAATAGCACCGACTAAATAAAATGGACACTAGCAGTTCTAAACTGGGTTGAGTGTGCACCCTTCTTTATCTACCACATCAAAAATCATGTTAAATCTGATGACAAGCTTGCCATTTAACAGGTAGCATAACTGATAACCTAGAGTTAAATGTAAAATATTTTCCTTTGATATGTTTGAAAACAGTGAAACTTTCTTGTTGTTAAGCCTCAGAGCTGAGGTGCTCTCAATGACAAGCAATGTCATGATGATAGGTAAAAAGGCTGATCATTAGTTTACCCAATTCATTTCAATGGTAAGTGACCCAATCAAGGATTGATACCCTTCAAGTACTCATTTTATATAAAAAAGCAACTCAAGAAAAATATGTGATCAAATAAAAAAAATAATCGATATGACATTTGGTACATTGGAATAAGGACTTCTGTGAGTAAAAAACAAAAATTAAGTATACAGGAAGCAGATAGCCAAATGAAAAATACAGCTATGAATTGAGAAAGCAAATAGTAAATCTGCAAATTACCACTTAAACATCAGAGGACTGCAAAGATAAACAGGTTAAAAAGAATATTATCTATCTATGACTGGTAGATTAATCAGTAACTCAGAAATCCACACATTCATCTATCTTAGATCAAATATCTTATGCAAGCATAGCTGATAGAGATTTTTAGCAACAGGAAAAAAGTGCTGAGAAAAACTGTCTCAAAGTGCGATAAATTCAAGAGCCCTAGGGGCTTGAGAGACCATTTTCTATAAATCTCAATGCTCAAGAAATCAAAAAGGGATCTTTTAAACCCAAAACTAAGTGTAACAACAGCTAAGAAGAGTTTAAAATGAATGTCAATACTAAATAGCTCCTACATCACTCTCCTTTTGCATAGGATGAAAGCCTTTCAAAATTACAGTAATTTAATTAGTGAATCAGTTTGCAAGCGTCATTTATAATGCATTGGATTTTATTTATCATTATCACATCACATGATGTAATCATGAATTTCTATGAATACAACACAAACAGCTCACACATCATATTTTACTACGCTTCATAATTTTCTCTTGTCTAAAAGCTATTTTTTAAAAAATACTGCACTGCAATGTAATGTAAAAAGAACGTAACTATTTCCCTGTTGGACTTTGACAGTGAACATGAATGAATACTTACTCCGTTTTGGCCAGACTCTGCTCGAGATCGTGACCTAAGCCCACCACTGTGACCACTTCCACCACCGGGTGATGCTCCTCTAGCGCTATTGGCACCCATGGATGTCTCAGAATCCCACCTCTCCAATTCCTCTCTCACCAACTTTTCCATCTGTTCTCTTTTTATTTCATCACTGGTAACATCACTCTGGTAAATTTCAAAGACATAAATTAATAACCTTATAGAATTGCCATTCAACAAAATAATTCATCTTGATTAAATGTAAAGATAAAAATGTGGTCAACACAGTGTTCATATCTTTTATAGGTACAAGCAAACCTGGAAAAATGTAATTAAGCAGTGCCACTAACAACCTCACTGTACAACATAAACATTATACCCTCTTTGACGGAGTAAAAAAAATTAAACACAAAACTCTCATTTCTATCGTGGTAAGTTAATTGAAGAGGGTATATATGACCCATCACCACAGCTAGGTACACAATATGTGGTTGGCATGGTTGAATAACCACATCGCAAAATGTAAATAAAGTAACTAGCTAAAATTGTTTGTTTCATTTCTTTACTTCAAAATTTTAAATAATCAGTAAACACACTTTGAAAAAAACTTAACATTAAAAATAAAGTCATAGGCTTTAAGATGTAAGATGGTGTAACTCAATTCTTTAAAGATGTACCATGTGCATTGAACCGTGGTGATGAGTCACATATGAAGGCAAAGTTTCTAAAAAGATACAATGATTACCTCTGTGATGCTATCTAAAATCTTCCCCATGGTTTCCCTTCGTTTGAGTTTGGCTTTCTCCATTGCCTCTAATTTGACAAGAACAGCATCAATTTTCGACACAATGCTGCCAATAGAATGCTCCATTCTGTCCACTCTTCTGGATAAAACTGTGAACTCTTCATATGAAACACCATTGGATGTGCGACCTGTTCTCGAGGATTTGGTGCCACTGTCCTCATCATCACTGTCATCCCCGCTGTCTCCTTCATTGAAGCTAACACGACTGCTTGAGCGACGCCCTGTGCCCGGTCTGTCACTCTTACCACCAAGGTCTTCATACTCTTTGTTCAAAGCATTCTGAATTAAACAAGAATGGGACAATATACATATAAATGTGTGTTTTCTTTTCAAAACAAAAGTATGAGTTTAAATGTAATTGAATCAAATATTTAAAATCTTTCCAATACGAAAGATTTAATTTCTGCTTAAAACTGTAATTCGTTTTCAATAAATCAGCTTCCATCAGTCAATGTAACAAAAAAATAAAATGTGAATATTATTACAAATATTTTCCATTCTTTGAAAATACCCTTACCTTCTCCTGCATCAAATCTGCCTGCATGCGTTTCTGCTCTTCTTCATCCAGCACTCTGTCTCCATCCAGATCATATTTAGCAAACAGAGCCTCAATCTCACCATCAGCATAACCACGACTGGAAGGATGAAAAGGTTACAGCTTCTGTTACTGCTTTCCTATGTCCACAGACATGACAGAAAGTCACATTTTATGAAAAGAAAATGTTTGAGCTACCAGTAATATACTAATACGAGAATTATGACTGAACTACAAAAGCAAAAAGATCTACATACGATTTCAAGTCTTGTCTCCACTCGTCAAAGTCTAGTTGCTTGTCCTGATTGATGTCTGCTGTCTTCAAAGCTTGCTGGATGTCCACGATCTTGTCACGTTTGAAGTTCAGTTTGTCCAGCATCTTCGAGTATCCCTGAGGATAATATTAAATATTGTATAGTGTACTAAATCTCATTCTGTTTTGTTTTTTTCAAAGCATATTACAGTTGAAAAACGAAATTGGCACATTCTGACATCTGCCAAATTTATTGAGCTCCATATCAAAGGAGAAGATATATATGTTTGTTGTTGTATTTTGATGACTTAAAAAAAAGAAGTAGATTGTTATGACAATTTGATAGCCATTAAAAGTCAACTCTACCTTCTTGAAGTAGTCAGCAATCTCAAACTCATTCTTGGTATTGGCCATGTCAGATTTGACCTCTGAATAAGTGTCATTGATGATGGCCAAGAACATGTTGATCAGCACAAAGAATACAAAGAAGACAAACAGGATGAAGAAGATTGGTCCAAGAACTCGGTTTGCCTGCTCCAGCTGATGGAAATCAAAGTCTCCAAGGATGATTCGGAACAAGGTGAAGCTGTAATTAGACAAAGGTATTACATTGGAATAACCAAAAAAGAACACGGCAAATCCTCAAGGGTCAAATCAAACATTTCATGGATAAGATAGTATTATGAGACATAATACATAATGATAGCAATCATCGAGATGCCCACATTTACCATTTCATCAAACAGAGGAGAAATTTAGAAAAAAAACCCAAAAAAACAGAACACTAATGTCATACGATTAATAAAATAGTAAATATTTCAATTCTAAACATAATGTAGGTTTTAAAAGGCACATTGACTTTTTTTTTAGATTTCATCCCCCTACAGCGTATACTCACAAGGAATTAGTGAAGCTACTGAAGTCCTTGACTTGTGTGCCAAACAGGAGGTAGCCAAGCTGAGTGAAAGCCAGGAAAATGATGAGGAACATCACAAAGAAGCCAGCCAAATCCTTAGCACACCTTCCCAAGGTGGAGGACAGCTGGGTCATCGTCTTGTTGAAGCTGATGTACTTGAAAATCTATGGGAACAAAATTTCACATCATTAAGTTTGTTATTCCTGGTATTTTTTCATAATAGCATAATTACTGACTTTTTTTTAAAGACATTGAAAAAAAAGGGATTTGATTGATAGCCAAATAGTACAGTAGAACTTATAGTAGCAATGAGTGAGTGTGAGCATTTTGCCAAGCACGTTAATCCATTCCTCCTTCATTGAAGATCTAAGTCATTAGGTTATCATTGGATACAATCACTTAAGACAATTTTTCCCAATCTTTTCTTATTCTGTTTAGCTACTTTACCTTGATCCAAGCCATAAAGACAGTGATAGCAATAGTATTGCTGAACCGAGTTTCCCAGTAGCTGAGTCTTTCAAAGTCCGCATATTTTGTTGTATCCTGCAGCAGCTTGTCCAGTTTGTCGCCCACTTCTATAGTCCGATAAATATTGAAGGCAACCACCACAATAGAGAGGAGGATGACCAAGATGTCAAGGATGTTCCAGAAACTCTTGAAGTAGGACAATTTGTGCTTTTTGATCTGTTCAAAGAATAATAAATTGTGTTGTGATACATAAAGATTGATCAATAAAATAATACAATATATCTCATATACTTTGAAATAAATGTAAAACTTTGTTGATCAAATAAAAAGAAGCATCACAAAACCTGATTTTGCATTGAGAAATAATGCTAACCTCCAATACTTCCTCCACTGCATAGTACAGAATGAAGAGGCAGAAGATGAGTTCACAAGCCAAGATGAAATAGTCGCCAACAGTAACGTAACGAAGGAGTTTGACAGTCCTGAAAGTCCAAGATGGAATGGCTCCACCAGTAGCAGGGAATTCAACAAGCAACCTATAAAATGACAAGAATAAAATCAAATTTCATTATTTCAAGCATGTTTTTATGTCCTACATTGTCTCTTTGCCCACTTACTGTTCTCTGTAATCAGAGACCTCTAAGTTTGATGAGATATTTCATTGTTAACATAGAGTGGATTATTATAAAACGAGAAATTGAATCTATTTTTGTCTAACCTGACAACACAGAAGAGGTTGATGTTAGCATTGTAGACAGTGAAGTCAATGAACAAAGCTCTTGTTCCACGTTCAATCCACAGATTGTTGAACAAGTAGTTGATGATTGCCACAGAATCTGCCTTGTCAGATGCAAGATCTTTGTAATTGCCACCTCCACTGTAAGTGTTCAGCTCTCCCCAATGGGATGACCCTTCTAACTGAGATTCAGAGAAGTAGTTCCATCTGAAATTTTACAAAAATTATTCAGGCCAACTAATAAAAACATTACAGATGCTAAAAAAAATATGATAGGGATTAAAACACAAGAGCTATTATTAATTACTTTAGAGAAGCAGAAATAGGATTACAAAAGCTTTAAATAAAAATTTTCATGAGTTATCCAAAAAAAAAAAAAATGGCACCAAATACTATCTTGTTCTACATTTCCTTTAAGTCATAATAAAACTGTAATACATGCCTCTTAAATTTTCTGACCTGTTAGACCTCAGCATAGGGAAAGAGTCAGATAATATACTAAGATAAAAACTCACGCTGTATTGTTGAGCCTGTCGCCATACGGTCCAAAGGTTTTCTTGTCCTCAATACTTTCAGCATAGGAGTCATAGCATTGGGAAATGAAATCTTGAAAGTCTTCATGAACCTGAAATAAGACAAATTTCTTAGAATACAGCACTATGGAAATGAAGATGATTTAAATTTCAACATCATGCATAATCCTTTTAATTGCAGAATACATGTATTTTCTATTATCGACACAGAAAAAGCGCAAATTACAATATGGATTTTAATTTTCCAAACTTGCCTATTTTACTTCTATGGAATATATAACATAGACTTTACAGCCTCCTGGAAAAAAACAAAAAACAACATTTTCTGTCTTACAACAATCTTAAGAGCCAGGGCAAAAATTCCAACGTTAAATTTACAATACAAAAATTGCTGTGAATGACAAAACCTTTTACTTAGATACAGAGACAACTCTTTAGACAAAAGTACAAATTCCTGACAAGACCAAAAGTGAATTTTACTTACAACGCAAGAATTGCTGTGTACTCTCAGCTGCCTCATCCTAGGCACACCCAACAGTTTGTTTTCATAGTAGATGTATCCCTTATCTGCATCAGCCAAAGTCATGTTGTTGTAGTTGGTCTCCCAGTACAGGCCATCAACCAGGGGTCCCTTGGCGTACTGAGAATAATAGGTTTTCAAAATATTTTTTTCAAACATTTTAAGTCATATCAAATGTGCAGCTCTCAAGAACAGATAACATGCTGCCACACAGAGATGGATGGAGAGTTGACTTTTGACATCTCATCCAGTTGCTGATCGTGACATTGAGCCAACAATAAATGTCTTATCTTCACAGAGCATAGGGTTCTTTTTTTTTCCCAATGATATTCTCACAATATTTCTTTAACTCGTCCTCCTAATTTAGAATGGCTGCTGAACATGCCAAGTGAATTAATGTAGATCCAATCTTGATTGCTAATACTAAAACAGTCCCTATCTTCAGACATACTTAAATTGTTGACACAAGCTTTGCACACATCGGTAAAAAATAATTCTTTAAAATATCAGAACACAGTAGAGCCCAGGGCAATTTGTTGTATAAATTATCTACATTGTGCATCAGTACTTTTTTCTTGCCCCTAGATTCAAGTTTTCAAGCTCTGGAAAACAATTCAAAGCAATTCATTACTCACACGCCAGAAGTCTTCAATGCTTGTCAAAGTCCGGAAAGTTCCACCATTTTGAGAATTAGACGTGTCCAAGAAGAGATCACTCATCACTTTGGTGTAGTAGTACATTGTTGTGGATGTCATTCCAAATGTAACTGAAATTCACAGAGAGAAATCATTGCTTTATACTTCCAAATACAATTAATTCAATCCCTGAGTTTAATTCTTTCACGGCTGTGTCTGATTCTAACCAAACAGAGTTTTGTAGAATCTTCTAAGGTTATGTGTTCCTATACCAGATAAATCAGATTTCAATTAACTGAAATCCATTTATCTGGTATATGAAAAGGCAAATATTAAACATTTCAATGTATCTAGTGAGCAGTTTGAGAAATAACTTCAGTATTGAAAAGGTTAATAATCTTAAAGCTCTCAATTGTAGTGAGATAAATCAGAGATAAAGATTTTAAATCTTTTAATGAATTCTGTTTTTTCCGGTCCTGTTGAATGAGCCTGATTTTTTTAAATAGACAAAATTGATGTATCTATGATACAGAGAAATAAAACTGAAGTCGGTTATGTGTAGTGAAGGACACCACTAGCATTTAATAGAAAATTGAATCAAGCACTTACTGACACAAAGCACCACCAAAAAGACAATGTAGATGAGCAATTCTCTCAGGGTTGTCTTCACATACAGCTCCCTGTTGGTCTTTGTCTCCTCTGTTTGACGAGTTGCCCAAATAGCTGTGAGGAAGAAAATTAAGTTGGTGGAAGTGAGACATTGGTAGGGACCTGATTATAAGGACTCCAGAGTGCATGTAAAAGTTTAAAGCCTGGTATTTATATTGCTTTTTACACACTAAAACATAATCTTTAAAATGTTGCCACAAACATTTCTTGGGTGTAATTCAGTTTGCAATCTTCATTGAATAGCATACAGGTGCTCTGGCCCGACTAGTAGTGACCCTGCAAAGAACTTTGGATTGATTCCAACGGCACATTTGTTTTTCCTTGGGCAAGGAATAATAACTCTATCTCACTCCAACCAGGTATTAAATGGGCACCAAAACACAATTTGGATTAGGGAAGGTAATCTGATATTAGCCAATATCCTAACCACAGTTTAGCAACCACTGTTACTTGTCTAATTCATTCTACAAAAACGGTCATAAGCTCGTCCAGTTCTATGAACAAGTAGGCTCTAAAAGACTTACTCAACTCAATTGTATATCATCAATATGAAAAAAGTTGAAATGTCTGCTCTAATGAAAAGGCCTATTTAAATAAGTTTTACCATTCAATTCGATTTAAAAAATTTGAAAAATCTTGACCATGAAGTACTTACATCGGACAATCTTCCCAACATAGCCCAGACAGCCGCAGCTGTTCCCTTTGGATTTCTGCAGATTAGCAGTGCTGTTCATCTGGCTGGATGAGGACTTAGCACTGCGGCTTTGTCCAGATCCATAAACCTATTAAAAAAAAATCAGCAAGATTCCATTGCCTTAAAAAATATCCATTTTCATTTGCACAGCCTAAGCAATTTCAAAGACACACATTAAATACATTTTCCAAAGATCTGCAACAAACCAAACAATTTCAAAGATATGGACCTTCTCTTAGAAACATGCTTGTAGTGATGGGTTCAAACATTAGATAGGGAAATGGGCAGGTGTTGTCACTCTTAGAAACTGAATAAAGTTTGACTGTAAAAAAAATATTCTAAATTAGAGAAATGAAAAGAAATCCATGTAGACCTAACTTAAAAGCCTTTTTGAATCTGAGAAAAAACAAAAATGAAGCTTATATCTGGTATTTTAGTAACTTACCTCAGTGTCCATGTTCATGTCCGGGTCATTTTGAATTCCATCACCATAGCCATCATCCCAGGCACGGCGGGACTGCCCACTTGAGGGTCGATTACTCATGCCTTGAGTTCTCTGTAAAGTTTTATTTGCATTCAAAAAGGAAAATTTGTAAAAATTCACTTAACAGTGCAAGCATAAATAAGTGTTTACAAGGAGATCTTTAAATAAGAAAATATTCCAAAATTTCCATTTTCTCATGTTGTAAATATACCTGAAAATAAAACAAGCAAAAGGAAACTTTTTAAATTGGGCCCACCTAGCTCTTGTAAATAGTTGTGTAAAGCAACACAAAAATCAACTGCTTTTCATCAGCCAAATGTTCCCTTTCAGCCATTCTTATGTAGAGATCGAGCAAATATTGAAATAAAGGAGGGAGTTAACATTATGGTGCTAGGGGGTACTCTTTAATCTTTTACAGTGCATCAAAAGAAAAAATGTACAGCTCACATTGTGATCTTCTCTATTTTAATATGAAGTTTTCAATATTTTTGTGTGCCTTATCTTGTTTCATCCTGTGTGTAATTACAATAGAAGCAATCAGATTTGAATCACTTCTTGTTTGGATAGGGTCCAACTAGTTTAGCAACTTATGTCATAATTGACTCTATATTAAATGTATGTAATAATATCTAAAAACATGTAGTCTAGGCTTCAACACTCTATAAAAACAAAATGGTAAATTTTAATTTACAAATCTATCTAAATCAATCAGAAACTTCAGGACAAGAGACAATTAATAGCACAAAACCCCCTCTAGGAGAGAAAGTTCTCAGTAAAAATAGTCTCTACTACTTTCTGGGCCGATTCAAAACAGGAAAAAAGGAATTCATGATGAATGGGACATTATTCACAAGTAGCTACATTTCTATTTTTTGGGCCAAATGAAAAAGGATTGATATAGCTGTCAACAATCCCCAAACTTTCTTCATTAGACCTCAACTTTTGTAAAAGTTTCGATATGGAAATTACCCCGATCATATACATTTCTGACAAACCTTTATGACGTAATGCAAAGATATAAATTATTCGTTCCAAAACCCAGCGCTTGAAAATAACAAGATATTTCTTTGGATTCTATGTACGGAGTACGGAGCACTTTATAACAGATAAGAACTTGTTGCCCTCGGTTGTCAGCTCTCCCTGAGAGCTCGAGATTTGACGAGTTTTCACGCAAGGTGCATAACTCCGGAATAAATAAAAAACAAGTCACTAAGAACTATTTATTTAGGAATCGTAAATAACTTAACTAAACAAACAAATAGATTACAAAAATAGTTCGACTGCTCGCTAAAAACTCAGAAACTTACGAATATATCTCACTCCATCTCCCACAACTTATGTCTCTATGTATGTACATATCTATCTATCAATCTTTCTATCCGTCTGTCTGTCTGTCTATCTATCTATCTATCTATCTATGGGCAAATGCATCGTTTTGTTGTACCCGTATTTACTCTATGACAATCAATGAGTTTGATATTAGCAATTACCCCCCCCCCTTTAAAAAAAAGGGGGGGGGGGGAGGCACACACAAAAGCAAAACAAAAACCAACAACAATGAACCATAGATACTGCAAAAACAGCGTGAAGCAAATGTAATTTGCTTACTTTTTTTTTTATCGTTTGCTTCTTATACCGTTCGGTATAAGGTTTAGCCATAGATTAGGCCTACCTACTTTCGCCAATGATCTCTATACATGGTGGTTCTTTTTGCTTCCTGTAATTTAAATCCTCTACTTTCTACTATTATTGTCTCCTGTCACAATCTGTTTGGTCCACCTACCACTTGGTAGTTTGCCTTGTTATTTATGTGATCAAACTATCTGAGTCGGCTTATGTATATTCTGTTATGGTTTAAATCAGATTATAATTTTTTTTTAAAGACACTTAGAACTGGGCTTGTTTTGATACATTTTGGTTGATGTCGCTATTGTTGAGGTTGTTGTTGGGGTCGGTTTTTTTTTTTGCTGCTGCTTTGCCCCTACAAGTAAACGACGACCAATATTAAACAAGAAGCGTAATACGAGTAGCTCAATCATATCTTAACATTATTAGTATCTTCTCTCTTCTCTCTCTCTTCTTTCTCTCTTCTCTCAAGATTAATTTCATTCCCTTTATGGGTAAAATAGGAGGAAAGTTCAAGAACACGTGGTGGATATACGTTTTCTTTGAAAAAGAAACAACAAATTGAAGATATAAATATAATAAATAAGTACAATAAAGCATTAAGTTGGATGGAATATCAACTCTGTTATATTACATCAACAGAGTAGACCTTTTATGAAATTAACTTATCACCAATTAAACTTAAACAAACAAACAAACAACCAACCAACCAACAAAGCGAAAAAATTTTTTTTTTTAAAAATCAACACTATGTCTACCCTGTGGATTTAAACTGCCATACTATATTTTAACCATCTAGCGTGTGTAATATCAAAATGAACAGCTAAGCCTATTATAAAACTAGGGAGAAAAGGGGGTGAGTAACAAACAAACAGGCAAGTAAAGAACAAAGAAAAAACAGACACAGTGGACGTTTCGGTCTAAATGCCTTATATTTGTTTGTCTTTCATCCTGTAAGAAGGCCTTCAAGCCGAAACGTCGACGGTGGCTGTTTTGTCTTTGTTCTTTACTTGCCTGTTTGTTCCTGGGGGGGGGGGGGGGGGGGGGGGGGGGGGGGGGGGGGGGG
>JAUEKZ010192434.1:0-12135 GCA_031471865.1 Melibe leonina | reverse complement strand
GTCCCTGGCAGGGTCAAAGTCTGGCTATTCTTTTAACTAGCCTATCATCTTACTTACCCCTGGGCGCTTATATGGCCTTAGCAGTTGCAAGTGCCCTAAAACTCAATAAACAAACAAAAGATTTCTATGATTTGAATACACTACATAATTAATAATAAATGAACCTTCAAAAAGTCATTTCTTTCACCTTTCTTATTCTTGCATCGCCCTACCCCACCTTATGAGGTACATTTTCCTTGTGCCTGTACCACATTTTCGTTATACTTATACTGTCAACTTGATGCATTCTCGAGACTTTGTGGTACAGTGTGTAGCTTAACACCATGTTGACATGAACTGTATTATTTATAACAAGTAAGACAAATGATTCTATTATTATGAAATGACAACAATATTGTCTTTACTTGAACTTGTCATGTATTTTATGTATTAATAAGTCAATAAACTGCCCATATCATCCCATTTACGATCAATAGCTTCCTTCTTATATTGTTGTTTCTGTAACCTATTGTAGACTTTCTAGATTTTACGCCAATTTTAAACATTCAAACACAATCCATTTATGTCATGACTGTACGTGTTTAAGACACAGTAGGCAGACGCCTCTGGTTGGCTCTGTTTCTTCTCTTTTGACTTTACTTATCATCTTAATCTTACATTTTCCAGCACTCTCTCCAGTGCTCTCTTACCAATCATTCCCAATTCCCACTAAACTCACTCTTGGTCATGCCGGTTGTCTTAACAGAGTTATGGTCATCCCTCACGTTTAACGTTTATCAGGGTCACTTGCTATCTAAAAGGACTGAGTACTGCTGTACACAAAGGGAGATCCAGAGCAAAGCAAGCCAAAATCAGAACAATGCTTTTCCCTTCACTTTGCTGGTGATATTATGGCCTTACCCTGGGACAGACTCCCTTTGTATTTTATGTTCTCAGTATGTTTTGTCCCACCTGCTTACTTCGAATCTCCTGCAGTGCGGTTTAGACCTTAGAAATTAGAGTAAATTGTACACATAAACAAGCTCTCAATTATTCCATACTTTTATATTGTCAACAATAAATGGAGAAATACAAAAAACATTTGCAGGATTCCAAAAACATACAACAATGTGTAACAAATACTTATCTTGCATTTTAATTTCATCCAAAACCTTCTGAGAGGTTGGAAAATCAAGAAAACAAGAGTGTCAGCAGAGTCAGAAATATGAAAGGGGTTGAAGAAGAGTCAAGACAAAAAGACCACAGGACATAGAAATATCAGACAAGTGCATATTCATACATTAACTTTAACAACATTAAACACACATTACACTGTAATTGTGCAAGCACCTCTGAGTGATATGTCACAGGAATTGTTATGGAGGGAGAGAGGGAGGATGAAAAGAGGAGATGGACGTAAAGACAATGAGGGTAAGCAAAGAAGACAGAGAGAGAGGAAGAAAGGGAGGACGGGAAAAGAAAAAGTAGGGAAGGGGTTAGGAAAAAAAGAGACTGCAAGGTGGATATCCAAGAATGGACAATAACAAGCACAATCTAAACAAGGAGTAAGAGTAAGAGTAGGTAAGACAAAATATTTGGTCCACTATTTGTAATGACAAGAGCAGGCACTTCATCCTGTGTGCCTACTGCTACTGGTATCACATTGATACAGACATAAGTAAAAAAAACAGCAACTCCAAAAGGTTTGAAGTTTTGATGAAAGTTATTTCAGTTTCAACAGTCAACAGGAAGTCAATACCACAACAACCAAAATGGACTTTCTATGATGACACTTCAGCCATGAGTCATATCGCTAGACCACGGAGACACTGCTCCCTAAAGTGATACTGATATATTAATAACCTACATTTCAATGTCAAACAAGTTGTCAATAAAACCACAAAACTTAAAAACCTAAAACTGTTAAACAGAGACCAACACACATACTCACACACACACACACATCGTACATGCATACAGACATACACGTACATAGGAGGCTGGGCTCATCTAAGAACCGTTTGCTCATAAATCAAAACATTTTAGGTTCAATCATGAAACTTCACACAGGCACTCCCAAACCATACTTCTCTACACTCATGTGCAACGACAATTTCTTCATATGATGTCATTTGTCCTGATAATTGAGTGACGTCACAACCCTACTAAGACATTGCGGTCAAGAAATTGGCAACATATAATGAACTTCTCATCAAACAGCGCTCTGTAATTGAATTTCTTCTAGCAGCAGAAGGGTGCTGCTCAGCAAAAGTCCATCAAAGAATGAAGGCCATTAATGGTAGATACATATGTGTATTACTGATGGTGCAGTTTGATATTCATCGATAGTGCCGAGTGGAATCACTGGGATATCTTTGCTGATGGCATGTGTGAACTCGTTCGGTGTTGGCAGCTCTGTGTTGCTCGTGATGGCGATTATGCGGAAAAATGAATGGTAATGGTACTATAAGTATAAGTAGCTGAGATTCTAAGCTTTCTTTTCATGTATTACTTTTGTATGGGCTGTTAAAAACAAAAAAGTTATAATAAAACGGTACTTATTTATCAGCCCGCCCAAGTACGTAACATACATACATACATACATAAATACGTACATACACAACACACATACTTAGCACATTAACACAAGCCTGATGTGGCGACAACTTCTCATTGAACTTGAATAAGAAGCGAATACAGAGGCAAAATACATTTTTGTGAGGCTGCTACTATGTAGTAGGAGCATGGTCAAAATCCTTTATTCCTCAAGTATCAACGCCATCAAAGACACAGAGCTGGGCCTTGAGCTGAGACAGCATGTGGTTCTAAGTGAGGTGTAAAACAAAACAAAACACTACCACAATCAACCAACATTTTTGCTATCTTTACCCAGAACTGTTCCAGTTCATATTTTGTCATCATAACTCCAGACTGACCCATTTGTCTCCATCACAGACAGACAGACAGGAATAGGACAGGTTGTTGTGTTACCTCCTCATCCCACCCCTGGCCTGATCATGCTGGTGGTTCCTCCTATCATCCCAATCCCTTCTATTATCCCTACTGTCCCCCCAATCCCTTCTATCCCTCCGATCATCCCCCCAATCCCTTCTATTATCTCTCCTATTGTCTCCCCAATCCCTCCTATTATCCCTACCATCGTTCCAGTCCCTCCTATCCCTGCTGTCACCCCAACCCCTGTTGTCCCTTTGGTAGTTGTTTGACCGGTTGTCATGGTGATGACCCCCACCCCAGCCCCGCCCACCTCGCCCACCCCAGCCTCCTCGGTTTCTATTTTGACCCCTTGACCTCCTGGGTCTGAATCCGGCAACACATGGCTGACGCAGGGTCGTGTCTGATTCGTTGACCACCTGTGCATACTCTGGGTCCTCCATTGTGTAACGATGAGGAAACATGGCGTCCAGAGCCGCAATTTCTGATGAGAACTCGCTGTCACAGACATCGCTGCCTTTGGCTGGGTTGGAACCATTTGTTGCTGCAGAGGTGCCAAAATCTAGGCGTGATTTGTCTGCATCCCCTCCATCCCCTGGCATCTCGTCCACAATCACAATTCCAGCAGCAGCTGCTATCTCCTCAAGTTCAGACATGGCTTCAACTGCAATGGAATCATGAGAGGCTGTTTTTATCTTCATCAATATATATACACACGATTTCTTACACTTCAATGGCCAATGTTACAGACATAGCCACATTCAGAAAGACAGACTGTAGTGAGAGAGAGATTAAGTCATAAATCTAAAGGGAGGTAAAGACCAATAGCCCAATGTTTCTTCATGACTGCCTTTTTATATGGAGCTCTTCTTTGTGGCACAATATGTCTTCCAGTGAACTGACTGACTTTGGGTTTGAGTATCTGCTGTAGTCAGTGAATTGCTTTCACATTTATTAAACATTACATAGCAATAATCTAGATTATGGAAGGTCTTAGGGTGGAGTAGGAAGCGCAGTGGCTGAACTGGTGGAAGTCACAAAGTACAGAACTTGGTGGGGGTGGGACGGGGGATATCTATCAGGTTCCATTTTTAGCAGCAGACACTTCTGTTTTTTTCTTTGGCAAGGAAATTTACTCCAATTGCCTCACTCCACCTAGGTGTCACAATTTAGGTTGGAGAAAGCTGTCTGCAATAGACAAGCGTTTTATCCAGCAGGTGGCAACTTGTCCACTTCAGGCTCATGGGCCAATAGGCTCTAAAGGACTTCTTAGAGTTAGAGTGGAGTGGGCTAAAGGTTTGCAGCTAGAGCTTCATCTTCTTACAGTCGACGACACTTGTGTTGATGACGCACGAGTTGCCTTTCGCTTGTGCTGATCTTTTCCTTGAGAACGGGAAACTGTTCATTATAATACAAAACTAACAACGGATGTAATCAGCAATGACCCTCATTCATTGTCCCACGACCCCTATCGCTTATCATAAAAGAAAAACTGCCATTAGCGGACCCACCCACGACAACTCCAATCACAAACCAGGAATTTGTGAGAGGACATAATTGGGTAGCTAGAACGCAAGCCCCCCCCCCCAAACACCACTTTTACATACGTCTCATTTGGCTCTGCCTTTCCATTGGTTTACCAACTTTTTCACTCAACGCGAAACATACATGATACACTGACGTAATAGAGCGGACCAAGCGTGTCTTGCATCATTTTAATCCGCACCCCTCCTCATCTATGTTCCGTGGACAATCACAACCACAAAGTCACAGCTCGAACAATTACACACAATCACATAGGCAGGCTTACATGGGAAGGTTGCGCAGACACAAGACACACTCTCTTCTTTTCTTTATATTGTACAAATGTGACATCCCTTATTTTGGGTAAAAAATCGACCCAACGGTTGTGTTGATCTTTTTTTCACCCCCCCCCCCCTCCCATCAACATCAACACAAGTGTCATCGACTGTGTTAGGTTAGTAATGGTGTTGTTGTACCTGTACTACGGCTGTGTTGATTCACTTCTCTAGTCTCAAGCTCTCAGCAGGGCAGTGAACTCCTCTACCCACGCCACGGCCTTGTCTGGCAGCACAGGGCGACGCGATAGACTGACAAACACTCCCACAGGAAGTCGGCTGATGGTAAGTGTGGCCTGGGTACCCACAGATGTGGCATAAACACTGAAAATGCAATAAAAAGGAACTCAAACAGAGAGCAGGGGGGAAAAAATCGTTCATCCTTCATCTTTCTTATTTCATAAATTGTTCCAGCATGGATCATATTCTACATGTCAAAAGGCACCAACTTTATGTCCAGAAGTTTAATTTATATCAATATCATGGTTGCCTCACCTGACTAGGGACCGCTGGTAGACCCTGAAGGCAGTCCTTGCTGTCTGCTTCTTTATTGTGTTACTGCGGCAGATAGGAAGTGCAAGACTCAGTGAGTGGAAGTGACTGTCCGTGTCCTTGCAGTAGAAACTTGTGAACAACTCGTCAATGTCAACCTGAAACACAGGAAGCAATTGATGACAGAAGACAACAGTGTAACATGCATTCCTTCTTCAATGTTGTATCACTCTTTACAATACCCTCGGTCCCAAACTTAAGAAATGGCTCTACTTCAGATCTACAAGTATTCCTTGTTTCAAGGATCCATCATCCCAATTTCTCAAAGCAAGGATGAGGGACGTATGTTAGACAGTACCTAAAACAGTTTGAGGTCAAAGAATGAACAGTGACATTACGCAAGGAATCAGAAGATTCAACTAAAAACAGCACTGTCACAAAGGTAAGAGGAGGAATAAAAATAATAGTATAGTACTAGTAGATACACAACACCTGGTGGTACAATTTCTTGGAAGAATGTAACATGTTTTCTCTAATTGTTTTGATGAAAAAAGATCTGCAAGCCCATTTATGTTTTTAAAAAACACAATGAATGTTAATTACACACAAATCTCATTGTACAGGTAGTGTCGTTCAGTGTCACACTCCCTGTTTCACAATCCCTGAAATGTGAACGTCTCTAGTACTAGTACTATGGATAACTCCAAATTCCTTTTTGAGCCTAGTGACCAGACAGTGGAGGACTAGATCATACTAGATGTTCGATATCCTGGACCTCTGCTTCACAGTGATCACACGCCGGGGACTCACGCCAACTCATGCACAGACTTTTAGCAGTACAAGCCAACTCCCGACCATAACTGATTCGCTGCAACCCATTCTTGTCTGCAACATGAATATATGTTAGGAGGCGGAACTACAAGACGATGGTTGTTGCCATTCTGCCTGGGGGTTGTAGTGAGTCCGGTCTACTCATAGAACGATTTTCTATACTTCCATCTAATTCCCTCCGGCACACTCATTTCATCACTATGTCTCTTCTCACTCCATTCGCTCCACACAAACACACATACATACACAGTCCACTTTAGTCATAGTGACCACTTAGACCAAAGTTAATCTGTTTGTGTAGTGTTGTAATGAATCACAATGAATGCCCTCCGCACAGCCACAGCTTTGCATTGACCTTGAGAGTTACAGTGAGAGCAAGGTGTAGTTTTTAAGTAAATAAGACTGTGTGTGTGAAGGGTGGGCCTGATGTTAGCTTGTCTAAATACTAGGTAAGAAATGTCGGATCTACGCAACTTTCTGCAACTGACCATACTGCTGTGCTTCACTTATAAAATGGATAAAATATGTATAAACCAAAATGATTCCACATACACAGACATTTCCGTTTAACCGTGATCTACTGTATCTAAAAGTGAATCGTTTACCTTGGAAAGAAGTTCTAGTTCTCCGTTGCCGTAAACAATCTCCTTCTGGTGAGAGATCAGACACAGGCCATTGAAACATCCACTGGTGATGAGTTTCTCTGGAGAAGAGAAAGAAAAAAACGAAAGTTTCAAAGTCACCATCTACCAGAGAGGAGCGTTCCCATGCCCATAGCCTTTGTCTGGGGGGAGGATTTGCACTTATTGTTAAAGTTAAAAAGTGTAAGATCTTTCCAAAAGCCATTCTCTGAAGTACTGGTCTCTAAATGACCAGCCAATTTCTAATTTTCACAGTTTTAAACAGTGATGACATAGAGTTCGAGTCTGATTGTCTCGCTTGAGTCAAATCATAATATGTATTAAGCCCAAATTATTTTTCCAAGTTAATAAATATTTCTATAAATTACTTAAATTAAATCGAAACCCAACTCTCCAGTCAGCCTGTGAGTTTTTTTCCACAAAAAGTCATGTCAGATCTTACCTTGAATGAATTGATTCCACGATGGCACTAGCTTTGTTGTCATCCCACAATGACACTAAAAGGAGATAATAAATAAAAAAAGAAACATGTCAAAGCTACCAGAAGTAACAATTTCAAAGTTGTCTGACCCACCGTTATCTATTCAATAGAAATAATTTTAGATCTCTCAATCCCGACTTCAATCAAGTGATAGTTACAAATGCCTGCAGAAGACCCCTTCAGAGAAGTGTGTAATACAATTTTTGTGAGCACGAGTTACTGAAAATACTGACTGCAGTACCTTACAACATACACATACACGAACGGCTAGGAACCAGAAAAAAGTTAATCTTATCCAAGTTTATGATCTTATTAGAAACCGAAGCCCTCGCTATTCCAATTTCTGCTTTGACAAAGGCACAACTACATGTTTGAATGCATGCCTGTGTGTGTTTGTGTGTGTGTGAGGGGGGGGGGGGGGGAGGGGGGCATTTCTGTGTGCATGTAGCTTTCAGCGTGTCTATTCTTGTGTACATCCACATTCATCTAGACTACTCTAGAGATGAATGTGGTAAATATCAATCTTAGTGAATCTCAGTAACAGTAACACACTACGGAAAGCACTATATCCACTCAAATTCAAATCACATACATATATATAATATATCTATTCAACATCCATCCTGGAGTAAACTAGATAGCATTGTTTCTTTACGACAAAAAGTGAATACAATGTATCGGGCGAAGAGCAACTAAAAGATAGGAGAGGGAGGGGGAATGAAGAGAGAGAGAGAACGAACTGCCTGTCAAAGCAAGTTGTGCAAAATCCAGATTGATGAGTTTATCTTATTCCGAATAGAACACAGACAGAGTTTATCCTAAACTTTTTAATCCTATCTGTATTTTGAGTGTATTTCAAGACCCCAGAGCCCAATAATATGTCTTTAGTCTTTTAGGGAACTTGTGGGAATTTTTGTATTCCTCAAACATGGCTTAATGGAAAATTTGGAAATTTTTTTGGGTTAAAATTGACCTTATAAATTTTCAAGCATACTGTTTTTGAGAAGTGGGGGTCATAATTTGTGTCTCTACTTTCAAAGAGGAAAAAAAATGTAATAATATTCCTATCCAAATGTCGGGAGTCAATTATGAAATTTGGTTTGAATGCAGCAATGCATCAAACCACACTGAGATCAAAGGAAGATGAAAGTTTGGCTTTATATACTACACACACAGACACACACAATATTATTCTCCCTAAAAGTAAAAGGTAACTTGTGGGTTATAAAACTACTGAACGGGTAGAAAAACATGACGTACAGTTAGCATAATATTATTAAGATTTAGAGTAGAAGAATAGGGAGCAGCCTATTTTTAGCGATAGTTTTTATCCTTAAAACGCAGTTTAACTTATATTGGACTGCAGTGTACTCTTTATCCCAACAATATGTTTGTGACCAGGGCTCCACTATCCATCCCGAACATGTTTTGAAGCAGGGCCAAGTAAGTTAGCACTTTGAATGCCTATTTCAACAACTGTCAAAGCACAAGCATTTGTCACCAATATTTGTTTCAATCAAAAGCGAAGTAAGATGCTGTATTTTTCATCAGTGCTGCTTCTGACAATTGGAGAATCTAGACCTTAATAGTAGTCTAGTACTAGTAGTGTTGCGGCAAGTACGAAAGGTAAGTAATCATAGACAATAGGTGACGTCCCAAATTAATGCAGACATTGGCCTATGCGACTGGCATGTGCAAGTTTATAATAAGCTGGGGCAATGTTATAAAGTTTTAAAGATGGAAATAGAAAACATTGCTGCTATCTATAGCAGCTGA
Source organism: Melibe leonina (assembly GCA_031471865.1). NCBI lineage: Eukaryota > Metazoa > Mollusca > Gastropoda > Nudibranchia > Dendronotidae > Melibe > Melibe leonina. Next base: position 3,124 of record JAUEKZ010192434.1, on the reverse strand, counting down.
GCTGTCGTCGAGGGAAACGGTCTCCAACAGAGCAATTATCATACCTCTATCGACAAGGCTCCATTTGGTTTGGTAAAAAGATCAAGGATACTGTTCATTACTAGCTAGTTACAAAGCTATAGACTAGCTGTGAATATCCCGCTCAGTGGAACCAAGGTTCTGATGAGCTGTAAGGTAGCAGAGAGGCCAGTTTCAGCTTCAGCTTGGACACTTCAGTTTCATTTCAAATTTAAAAGTACCTGTAGACAACCTGCACAGCACTTGCGGGTATTGCTCCCTAGTCAAGCTATTGCCAGAATCGTGCATCCAGAGGGTTAGGGTAAAGAAAGGTCTTCACCACACTTCTGATGGCTTTCAAATTTTTAATTTTAAGTCTCAACTGCATTCAACTGGCTTCAGGCTTTTTATTTTAGAATTGAAAACAGATCAGTCATCTTTAAGATAGGCCAAGGCCAACAACATCAGTCTAGACTATGCCCTGAGTCAAAATAAGACTGGATCAATCTAAGATCTAGAGACAAACAGCATCATCTTTTCAAGACACCGGTTATTGGATTCAACCACTCTTGAATTTGAATGTAACCATTTTCTTCCAATTTTTTATATCTGTCTCAGTCTCAAGTCTAGAAATTCATATCTGTCATGCAAGTATAAATTTTCTGACAAGACAAGATATAGATAGACTAGAGATAGGCAGTCTAGTCTCTAGTCTAAATGAAAACTACTAGAGATTCTACATGAATACTTACGGAGAAATGACTCTCATCTAATGTAACAAAATTCTACTCTCTAGAGGTCTAGATACGCTTTTTCAGTTTGGCACACCATTTAGATTTAGAACAAGCTGTTTTCAAGCAAGTAGGGGACATTACTCTTATTTAATTTAGGTAGTACCCTCAGCATTCTTGCCCCTTGAACGACAGAACTTGGTTAGGAAATTTGACTTTTTTAAAATTATGTGTTTGTGAGTGTGACAGAAATAGAGAAGGGGGATGGACAGAAGGAGGGAGAGGAGAGAGAGAAGCATGTAGAAGAGAATACGGGGTGAGCGAGCGGAAGCCAGGGGATTGTTTTGAGGGAAACGAGGTGGGTAGGGGTTGTGGGAAAGGGGGAAGATAGGAAGAGAATCAGAGAGAGAGAGAGAGAAGGGGGTGTGGTTAAAGGCTGGAGGAGGTAGGTGAGGCCACGTGGGTGACAGAGAAAATAGAGGGAAGTAGAAAGGTGGATAGGAAAAGGCTCAGAGAGGGGGTTACCACAGAGATGAGAGAGAGAGAGAGGAAAACGCGGAAGGAAAAGGTACAGCAAGGGGTATTACCAGAGGGAGAGAGAGGAGGCGAGTGATAAAAAGAGGAGTAACAAGGGGATGGTAGGAGGGAAAGGTACAGGGGGTGAGGATGGAGAAAGAGGGTGGGGGTGGGGGGCTGCTTGGCGCTTGAAAAATCGTGTGGTTTGGTAGGGCAGAGGGAAAGGGAGAATAGGGAGGTGAAAGAGGGGGGGGGGGGGGAAGTAGTGAAAGGCGGGGAGTTGGAAGCACAGAAAGAGGTGTTACGCTAGGGGCTGTGGTGGGGAATGGATAGACGACAGATAGATAGATAGATAGGTAATATACCGCGGGCCAACTGAACCCCCCTCCTCCACCTCCCCACTTGGGGAGCTTTTGTGACATGTTTTTTTTTGTTGGTCAGTTGGATGCCTTGAGAGTGCGATTCCACTTGTTTACCAAAAAATAAGTGTCGCCATCACATAGGGTACAAATTTAGGACTTTTTGAAAAATGTGTAAAAAATATAGTTTCAGAGATAATAATAGCATATTATTTGAAAGAATTTGGGAGAAAGACTCATTCTTTCATGTTATGCATATAGTTATAGAATAACCGAAAATGTAATGAAACTATAATTTCAAAGAGATTTTTTGGAAGAATTGCCGCAAAAATGGACAAAAAAATATTGTCATAAACGGTTGAAAAAGGTTGGAAATACCTTAAACTTAACTATCATACTCAAAATATATTTATAATGTTATAATGCAATAATATATATATCCGTACCGGGATAATCAGAATGTAGTATTGTGTGATAAATTGTTCTTCTCTGCAAGATTATCACCCTTTGCTCTTGGAAGGCTATCAGCAAAGTCTCGCCTCCCCGTTTCCTTCCTCAACCCCAACATCCCTTCAGTTGGGGATCTTATGAGACATGTTTTTATTGTTTTTTGGATGTCTTGAGAGTAAGATTACATTTGTTAGCCAAAAATTGAGAGTCGCCATCACAGTTATTGCCATTGAAATGTCATTATTTGCAAATTTAGGAATACCCTTTTAAAAAATTAAAAATCCGAGATTATCTTATAATTTCAAAGAAAGCGAGAGAAAGGTAAGAATTTTATTTTCATACACATAAAAGAATCGAAAGGGGATTAAAATTGTGATTCTCAAACTTGATTTAACGAAAACGACTTCTGCGGGAGTTTATTGGACATATCTTTTCGATCAGTTGGATATCTGAAAAGTATGGATCCACTTGTTCTCCAAAAATTAAGTATCAGTGTCATCATCACGGAGTTATTGCCCTTGAAAAGTCATTAGTGCAAATTCGGAAATAATAATATACGTCTGTGTTTTCTAAAACAAAATGTAAAAATAGTAATCTCAGAGTAGATAATATCCTATAATTTCACAGATTGGGAGAAAAAGATATATTCTTTTTATTTTGGGGATAAAATTGGCAATGACAACGCGACCGTAATGTAGTTCAAGAGGCGAGATTAGAATATTATTATCATGATGCTGATGGTACAGGTCACACAGATGATATGACAGCAGACAAAATAGTACAAGTCACACAACTATGACAGCAGACAGAGAGTACATGTCACACGGAATGACACAGATATGACAGCAGACAGAGAGTACATGTCACACGGAATGACACAGATATGCAGACAGATAGTACAGGTCATACAGAAATGACAGCAGGCAGATAGTACAGGTCTTACAGATATAACAGCAGACAGATAGTACAGGTCTTACAGATATGACAGCAGACAGAGTGTACAGGTCATACAGATATGACAGCAGACAGAGTGTACAGGTCATACAGATATGACAGCAGACAGATAGTACA
>JAUEKZ010192424.1:0-12135 GCA_031471865.1 Melibe leonina | reverse complement strand
ATAGATAGATAGATAGATAGATGGATGGATAGATAGATAGATAGATAGATAGATAGATAGATAGATGGATGGATAGATAGATAGATAGATAGAGAGGGGTTGAGTTGAGTAGGATGGGAATAAAAGTGAAATGGAAGTAAAGTTTTCTTCATACCGTGAGAGCTTTACAATTTAAAAAAAAAGGTGTAGTAGAATTCTTTTCAAGACCTCCTGCAAAGCGAACAATCACGAGATGGTCAAAGAGCCAGAGAGATAGAGGGGAAATGTTATAAGGTGGGTGGAAGGGTGGATAATGGGTGTTGGTGGATGTGGGTGGGTGGGGAAGGGGAGGGGGGATTGTCAAAGAGCCAGAGAGATGGAGGGGGAAATGTTATAAGGTGGGTGGAAGGGTGGATAATGGGTGTTGATGGGTGTGGGCGGGCGGGGGAGGGGAGGGGGGATTGTCAAAGAGCCAGAGAGATGGAGAGGGAGAAAGATGGAGTCAGAGGGTGATCAGAGATATAGGGTTGTATTGTGGGTGGGTGGGTGGATGAGTAGATAATGGGTGCGGGCGGGATGTGCAAGAGGAGGGGGGGGGGTGATGAAATTACATCGACGTAATTACTTCAAGATTTGCTCTGTTTCAAATCAATCCGACATAATATCATTGTATTACAATCGAATATAAAAACAATGGTAGTATACAGTAAGAAAGTCTTAAAAATGCTTCTCTCTCTCAATCCAAACGGATTTTGCTAATTCTATTTGATTTGGAAATTAGCACGATCGCAACACCATCTCTTCTTCCTCATCTGCTAAAGAAATCTTTCTTAATGCAATACTTGAGCGTTCTGTTCAATGTAAATGATTGTTGTGCAAGCCATAAGAGTGCAAGGAATATTATTGATAAATTTAAAAAATGGTTACTAAGGGAATACTCACATATGAATATTGGTTCAATATAAACATGGGCAGCTTTGTGGTTAGTAATTCCAGTAATATTGACTATGTTCTTTCAGGTTTCTGAAACAAAAGAAGAAAAAGAATAACTTAACAGGATGGATTTTTTTATTTCGAATGACAAAAGTATATTTATTTATCCATCTATCCATCCACCCATCCACATACATACATCCATCCAGCCACCCAACCTCACACCCACCCATCCATGTATCATCCATCCATCCATCACCCATCCAGTCCATATTCAGAAATAATGCGTGCGATAACGAATTCAAGAACTTGATTTGAACCGTAACAGCAATTTAAAAAATTAAATGTTATGAACTTGTTTCCTTGTGTAATCTATAAACTACCGTAATGAGAGAACATGATAGCTGACAGAAGGAAATACAAATTCCATTCCCAGATGTTTCATCTTGCCAAAAAAAAAAATTGCGCAAAAAATTTCAACAGGTAAGACAACTAGTGCGGGAAAAGCTCAATCTTATCAGCTTTCTCCAAGGAGGTCAAAATCACCTGCTGGGTGATAATCATTATGAGCGTGTAAAATTGGTCCCGTTTACGGAGAAATCCAATAACTATTCACAACCCTTGGTGTGTGTGTTGAAGGGAGGGGGGGGGGGTAGAATTACAATATCTCCATACTTGTAAAAAAGACGTGAACAACGAACAAGACACACATCATGAGAGAAAAGACAACTGTTTGAGTAGTCTTGAGTGAGTGAACGAGCGTTGGAGAGGGGAGGAGCAGAGAGACGAGGATGGAAGAGGGGAGGATAGAAAGAGAGGGGGAGGAATAGAGAGAGAGAGAGAGGAGTGCGGGAGAGATTAAGAGCACGGAAAGAGAGGAGTGGGGTGGGGCAAACGAGCCATGGAGAGATCACGTACCTAGTTGCATCAATTATTTTCTCTCTGGAGTAAACATCGACGCGTCCACACATTCTTTCAATGTTTGTCATGATCTTTTGAATAAAGAGGGTAGAAAATAGACAACAATCACACAAAAACGCTACAGAAACAAAAAATCCCCAATGAAATACCAGGAGCGAATACGATCTCAAAGATCTAAAATTAAACTTGTCGATGCTTATGCAGGTTTAAGAGAATGAGACCAAATACTTCAAGGAGACTCTTTGAATCATGCATTAGCAGTTAGTAAATACCTCTATTGATTTAACCTGTTATGCACTTTTTAAAAAAATGACACCACCATTAAAATGAAGTGTCCCATGTTCAACGGGCTGTTTTTTTTTCTTTGTTTGTTTGTTTAGTTGTTGTTGTTTTTTTGTATTGGTGAAATTTGAAAACTATTTTTAAGCCCAAAAAAATCACAAGAGCAGGGTATTGAGACCATTAAAAAGAAAGAATATTCAATAAATGAAATGTTGCAGGTAATTCGATACTACATCATTGCGCTACATATGTTGTGGATACAAGACATATGGCTGTATGTATCAATATGAGCAGAATCAATCATTAGTCATAACATTAACATGATCACATGCTTAATACATCAATGTATTCAGTAAATCGAGCATAAATCATGAAACTCACTTTTAATAACTACGTTCACTTGTCTTAAACGTTTGACATTCTTTTATCGCGACCTGTTACCCTATGGTTACACACTATAGTGCAGGAGCTGCCTTAGAATTCCGCAGTCTTCCTTTGAAGCTGGCCAAGAATACAATATAATTTTCCTTAGGGACATATTTAAAAAAAATCCTTTTTTACCTAAACACTTTTTCTTGTGGAAGCAAGGAAGGAATTGGAACTACGACACCTTATCGAAAGATATGCAGTTGTACTACTGGATTAAGTCTGGAAAATTAGTGTTCTCTGTCGTACAATCCTTCAAAGGCAGACCGGGAACTGTAACGCTGCATTCTACTCAAAATAAGACCTGGGATCAATGCCGAAAACAGAGCTAACAAAACAGTGGAGATAAAACTATTGTGAATAGGGGATTATGGAAGAAATGACTCAAACTTGAAATGTTATGCAGTGCAGAAACGAGACAATGCCAAGGTAAACAGAAAAATGGAAGAACATATAAACATAAAAGTGATCTCGGCCGGGGATCGAACCCTGGACCCTGCTACGGCACCTGTCACCCGGCCGACAGCATGAGGCTGCGAGCTTTGCTTAGTGGATTGTGTGATATATTTGTCTGTCCATATATAGGCATATTTCAGGTTCAAACCTCATCAATATGAAGGATGGATTTCGATCTCTAACACATTTTTTCCTTCATTGTTGCTAGTTATCTTTAAAAATCGACTCCGAATAGCATGCCATGCATTAGTGGCGACAAGCCAATTGTTATAAGATGCTGCAAAGTCGTTATTTTAAAAAGGACCGCCAAGTCTGTCATAAAATAAGTAAAAAGGTGAGTGTTAACCCAGGCAACTAAGAAACAAAGACAAAAAGACGCAGTCAAAGTTTCGGCCTTACTCGGGACATAAGAAAAACAAGTTTGTGAACCCCCCCCCCCCCTTAACCACACCCCCTTCACTTTTTTCTCCCTATAAGATGCTCGGAATTAATTATTAGTAAACCGCAGTTCAAATGACAAAAAAACCATAATGAGTAATCCAGTACAGAGTACAGATCATGGGGCCGATTTCATGACGCGAGACTAGATTTTAGTCCGAGGCTAAGTTCTAAATTTAGCTCAATTTGGGCTCCCACACACCATGTCACGTCTATCTACAACTAACGGTAGGTCTATCTCTCAGATCGTCCATTGATTTTACCCACCACAAACCTATCCATTCCAAGACATCAATATTGCATGTATCGATAGATCACCCGACACAGCAGATGACACTGACCTGGCCTTGGATGACTAGGCACATCCACACCTATCTGTTCAACATACCGTAACACATTCATATCCATCAAAGGTTTATATCTTTCTGATAATTAAATATTACATCGCAGCTAGTGTAGACTACATCGCAGCAATTAACCATAAACGCGAACTGATCGATCATCTTAATTTCAGCATAATAAAATATTTAAAAAAAAGAATACTTGATTTCCTATGTCTAAATCAATTAAAGATATAGAAATTGAAACGGGAACATCACTAGACTATTGAACTGTATAATTTCTCATCCTGCTGGTTGAATAAAGTTTGCAACATTCAACAACAGTCGGTGCGCTATCTGTAAACTTAATTAAATTTGTAGGGAAACCGCCTTCAACAACCCCCAACAGAGATGGACATGGGAGTTGTCTATCTGCCCTGGCGACCTGCAGGTGACGAAATTTACGATTAAATTGAATAGAAATGGGTGAAAATTGAACAGAAAATTTTCAATCAACCCTTTAAAAAAGAAAAAGCAGAAGAGAAAAAAACTTGAAATGAAAAAACGATTGTTAAAAAATACGAGACCGGAAGAAGGAGAAAGGAAGGATGAACAAGATAACATAATTCACCGGCACTTATGTCATTAAGGGGCTAAGGGACCCGTTGGTTGGACAATATAATATGGAAATACATCCACTGTTTCCTTCAACCCAAGAAACTCCCCGCGGGTTCTGTTTATTTCTGCTTTTACGAGGTCTCTCAAAGATAAAAATCTCCCAAAACTTCCCCGAGGAGAAAGAAAAACTCAAAACAAAAAGCAACGAGCTCAGTATTCGATTAAATATTCGATACCTGGGTTGCATTTTTTAAATGTGAATTTATATTCCTCCCATGTTTAATGATGTCACGTACATGCCTGGTTTCTCCAAAGCCTCTTCTCGGAGTTAAAGAAAGCTTTTTAAAAACTTCTTATGCATTCTTGGCTATGCCAAAGGCAGAATTTTTTTTAGGTTCGAAAATCATTATTTGTCACCACTTCCCGTTCTGTAGGGTATGCTATGGGGAAAGATAATTGTCTGGTGGAAATAGGGTATACGGTAAGGCAGAGAGAGAGAGAGAGAGAGAGAGAGAGAGAGAGAGAGAGAGAGATAGAGAGAGAAAGGGAGCTAGAGAGATACATACTTACACGGAGAGAGAGCTATAGAGAGAGAGAGAGATACACACATAGAGAGAATGAGATACAGAGAGAGAGAGAGCTATAGAGAGAGAGATACACACATAGAGAGATTGAGATACAGAGAGAGAGAGAGAGCGACACACACACACACACATACACAGAAAGAGATACAGAGAGAGATACATTGATACACACACACACACAGAGAGAGAGAGAGAGAGAGAGAGAGAGAGAGAGAGAGAGAGAGAGAATAGAGTTTAATGTTGGAGAAGCTTTTTACTGGGGTTTTTTTTTTTTTGTCGGACTGAAATGTCATCTAGGCGACATGGGGTGCGATTCATAATCTATTAATTTCCCTGCTGTCTGCTCTGTCATTGAGATTTTTTGTGCAGTGTACAATACCATCATGGTATCTTTGGCTGCACCCCTAGACTTTGTCAACAGGAACTCTTTGGACTGGGAGTTTGATAATTACGGACCTCCGGGACAAGACCCGGCCAAGGGGTAATACATTTGGACGCGCACAAGTTTAAGCCGTCGCCTGATTGTCCCACGATAGAGATAATTGATATAATTGGGAGATATTACGACAAGTTTTGTCCAGTCTCTCGTGTGATTCAATCAAAAACATCGCAGTCATCGTTCACACAGACAAGACCAGTAGTTGGGATCGATAACAATCGAAGCTGATTTAGTTTCTCTGGGTGATGAATAAGTGAACGATTTGATAAAAGGAAGACCTGGTGAGGAAGAATTCATTAAAATTCATGCTGAGCTTCTTGTTTGAAAGGATGGTTACCAGGCACAGTGTGATAATATACGGTACCTGTGTATGTGTGTGTATATGTGTGTGAGTATGTGTAAGTGTAGGTGTGCATGTGTATATGTGTGTGAGTGTGTGTATGTGTATGTGTATGTGTATCTGTGTGAGTGTGTATATGTGTATGCGTAGGTGTGCGTGTGTATATGTGTGTGAGTGTGTGTATGTCTATGTGTGTGTATGTGTGTGAGTGTGTGTATGTGTATGCGTAAGTGTGCGTGTGTATATGTGTGTGAGCGTGTGTATATATGTGTGAGTGTGTCTGTGTGTTTGTGTGTCTGCTTTTGCGCGTGTGTGTGTTTGTGTGTGAGTGTGTGTATGTGTATGTGTATGTGTATCTGTGTGAGTGTGTGTCTGCTTTTGCGCGTGTGTGTGTTTGTGTGTGCGCATGTGTATGTGTGTCTGTGTGTATGCGTGTGTGTCTGCGTGTGTGTGTGCGTGTGCATAATTATATGTTTACAATACTGGCTGCATTTTGTCTCTATCCTTTTCTCTATCTCTATCCTTTATGATTGATGTAATCAATATTTTCTGCAATGATTTATCAACCCAGAACTATCTTTCTATCTTTCTATCTATCTATCTATCTATATATATATCTATCTGTCTATCTATCTATCTATCTATCTATCTATCTATCTAACTGTCTATCTATCTATCTATATATATCTGTCTATCTATCTATCTATCTATCTATCTATATATCTATCTATCTATCTATATATCTGTCTATCTTTCTATCTATCTATTTATCTACCTATTTAAATATCTATTTATTTATCGATCTATCTAACCTATCTATATATCTATCTATCTTTCTATCTATCTATCTATCGATCTATCTATCTATTTATCTATCTATCTATATATATATATATATGTGTCTGTCTCTGTCTGTCGGTGTATCTATGTCGATCTATATATCTGTCTGTCTATCTATCTATTTATCTATCTATATATCAATTGATCTGATATATATATCTGCTGTCTTTCCATCTCCCTGTCTATCTTTCTTGATATCTATATATCTTTCAATCTACACATCTGTCTTTCTGCCAGTTTGTCTCTGTATCTCTGTACGTATTTGTTTGACCAGCCGTCTATCACTACAGTTTGGCGGACGTGCACCCATCACTATCAATAATACACTTATTTGAACTTTTATCTACACACTCCCACATTCATGTATTTTCAAAAATGATAACATTTCCATACACCCTATGAAATAATCAGGGCACATGCAATTCAGTTTCAGCGAAAAAAACAAAACTTTTTTTGACGATCCAGTTTAAAAAAAAAGTTGTCTGGAGGAAATGTTATGGACACTTAGAAAACACTTATTCGATAGAGAACTGGATGAAAATAGGTCCTCATGAGGTATGGGGTAAAGATAATTGAGATGCTTCCATAGCAAACACACGTCTCTACTCTGAGGAAATTGCGTAATGTAATGAGCTAAAAATATCGATAGAACCTGTACTGAATATTAAAGAAGGAAACCAGAGCTCCAGACCCCTCAAAGGACCGAGTATGGTCTAATGCCTCGATAGAAAGAAGAAGATGATATTTGACAAACTAGATATGTGCATGTTTTTGTGAAGATAAGTCTTATGATTAGAACTGCCAAACTTTTGACTCCATGCATCCAAGACAGAATTCTCATGTACCGAGTTAAGGTGTGTGTCCACTGGTTGATTTTAGGAAAAACGGAATGGAAAAGGCTTGGGTGTTTCTATTGGTGCGATTCCAAAATCGCACCAATTGAAACACCCAAGACTTTTCCATTGTATTTTTCTATTCCTAAAACCTACCAGTGGACACACACCTTTAGGTAGCCGAATTGACCGGCCTCCAATCAAACTAGGTCATCAGATCACGCACACTTCTTTGCACCAAACGCACGTCTTGGTTGGTGTGGTTTCCTTTCAAGTTGTTTATTAAACCTTCGCGATATCTGCTAGTAGTAGTAGACAACATGGCCTAGAGTTTCAACCTGTCAATGCTAAGGTTATTTCCTATCAAACTACGAACTTGACAGCAAAATCGTGTAGACTTTGCATTTCTCAGTTCAGTAAGAATCAGACCCCGCGGTAAAAGGGTTAATTGGAGGCTTGTCAATTGGGCTGCTTGGCCCCCTTTATAAGCACTCCAGTTCGGGATAACAATTGTTCCTTATTTTATTGTTGCATTCGAGAACTTCTTCCTCATCGGATATCCAATAGCCACGAATCGATCGTAGCGTCATTTGCGTCAACTCTTTACATCACACTACGTATTCATGGCCTCGTTTACTCGTTGACACAATGTTCCCAACTATAAATTTGCACTGGTAATATTTTTCGTTATCAAACATGTTTCAAAACAGAATACAGTAGGAAGATTAATTTAATATTAATGGCAATTACATCAATTGACTCCAGCCTGCGTCATTTCAGGATTCGTTTGTCCTCGTTGTGTTTTTTTTATTAAACATCGCCATCAGACAGTTGTTGATTCGAATCGAGTCGATGAATGCACGGAGGCAAAGCTCGATACGTTCCAGTCATTTGCCGCTCACGGACCTGATCAAATTGGCGATTGACGAGTGCATTCCGTGAGTGAAAGTGTTGCACAGGTCTTTTAATTTGATTCGCATCCAAATAAAAAGAAGATATTTATCATCCCTGACCATTGTTCTGACCTGAAGTTATCAGATGTGTAGAAGCCATGTATTTAGCTAGTCCAAAACTTCTGGAAGCGATGTCATTAACAATTGATTTCATCAAATTGATTTTGCACAGCCAAAGCAAATGTGTCCAACTTTGTTTTGGAAAAGAGATTTCGACGAGCTCTTTTTTGTTTAAAAACGGTATCTGTTCTCTATACCAAAATTTGGGGGCGCATTTGCTCAATTGGTAGACTGTCAGACTCTTGCACTAAAGGTTCTATTGGCGATTTTTTTTCTGGGGCTAAAAAACCCAACTGCTGAGCCAGCAATAAAATGGGTACCTGACCCTCCATACAGCAGTGTTCTTTTTCCACAAACAAATTGTAACACGCCTACCAGGCGCTTGTCTTGTTCTTTGTGTTTTGTGTTTGCTGTTGTCTGGGGTAATTAAAGGTGTAAAGTGCTTTGAGGTTTCGATATAAAGCTCCATAGAAATGAACTTTATCATAAATATTATAAATCATGGTATGACTATAGAGCCTTTTATCACTCTTGAATATACGTTCATGGCAATGCTTCTTTCTACAAAGTCAAGGGCAATAATGTGGAGGATCAATTTAGAGAAGAGACAAATTAAAAATGCATATCACCCAACCAATTCAACGCTCTTGGCACCAGATCACCTGTTGGCGCACGATGTGCTCAAATCGAACTCTCTTGGCACCAGATCACCTGTTGGCGCACGATGTGCTCAAATCGAACACAAATGCTCTTGCTGACAGAAGCGGCAGGCCAGGGAAGAGATCTAGACGCTTTTTCAAGCGTCTGTAAAACGATCAGCTGTCTAGAGCAATAAATTATATATTCAACAAATTGAAACAAAAAGGATGTAACGGTTTAAAGAAATATAAGGATCGCTTTCCCAGCAGCACTGAAGGTGAAAGAACTGCGACAACCCAGAGTACAGCAGATGTTAGTCTTTGGTCATATTAGGAACATAGTTTCACTATTGCACTAAACAGGGGCATGAAATAGCGACAATTACGTCGCAAAAATTGATATAACCCGTAAAAACTTATTTCGCGATTTGACAGAGCCCAGTTCATCTCTAGTAGTTAATGGAGACATACTCACTCGCTTTGGAAGAGACAGTCATTCGAGAAAATGAATGATAAAAGTCCATTTTATGAAGTACCTAGATCATATTAGACTCCCTCTGGAACAAGACAGCACAGAGCACCCCATATGTAAGGGAGAATGAGCGTCAAGCTTGACATTAATAATTAAACACAAAGTGTCTGATCCTCAAAGGGTTGCCCGATGGCGTCACGGCTAGTGTTGTAGTGTACACACAGTTTGTTGTGGTGGTCGCAAAACAGAGCTTGTCTGTGAAGCACGGGGAATTGGCTACGAACTGGTGTTAGATTTATCCGGACCTTAAATTCATACGCCACCGCACCCTGCCTCGTCCATTATTCATACACTGTACCAATTGTTCGCACTGGACAAAGACAATGTGTCTTTTGGATGAAATACTAGATGCAAGATATCTATTTTCATTATTATCATCATTGCTGACTACGCTTATTTTTTTCCAAACAAACAAACAAAAAAAGCCAAAAACTTTTTTCGAGTAATACTGGGATTAAATTTCTGAAATCATTTTTATTTGCTTTGTCAGCAAATCGAACTACAAAAAATAAGAATCATGCTTCTCAGACACGTGCACACGTGGCCAATATTATTTGTTTTCCAATTCAAATGTCAACAATAGAGAGCGTGAAAGAAAGACACACACACACACACACACAAACACACACACACACACGCACATTTAGAACTGCCAGATAAAAAAAGAATCGGTTGTTTTACTTCTCTTCCGTTCTGGCACACGACTTGATAATTCAATTCGTTATGAAAGTCTCGAAAAAAACACCAAAAAAATGATAATTGCTTGCAGGTATTTTGATAAGGGAAAAAGGAAGTTATTCACTCAGCAGTCATTGTTTAAATTGTAACACAATGTTGATAAGGTTATGACAATGGGAAAAGAGCAGCTGGTCTTTTTCACATACCATTCACCAACGAGACCTTTGATACCTACAAAAACTCTGAACAGGATCCGACAAAATAATTAATGGTAAAACTCCCGAACAGAGTGGTAAACCTGATTAATAAGTCCTATCGTCGTAGTCTCTCGGGGTCGAAGTTGGGACATTAGATTAAGAAATTGCCCAGGGTATGTTCATGAGTAAATCATTAATGAGATCAAAGTTTTTTGGGTTTTTTTTGTAGTTCTCTATACCGAACAGTCCAGTCTAGACGGAGTTTTATTCCTGTAAAAAAGATCTACTAGGATAAAATGTCTACAGTTGTATAAGAACAAAATGGTGGAGGAGATACGTATAATGATCTATCTGCCAATGCTAAATTTAGCTTTGTCGAATGGACCGTATTCGAAAGTGTAAACCTTTCTGTAATGATATTTCCTTTATGATTGAATTCGACAGCACTCATAATTCTATAATATTATATTTATTATACACACAGAGTACTTAACTGTCGTGCAGCTCCTTTGGGGCTAAATTCTCCACGGGAACGACTCAATAGATAATAACAATGTTTTGATCTATAGATAAGCGTTTTATGAATGTATACGCCCTGCTCTTAAACCATGAGCTCTCATAAAGACTAAAGAATCAAAAAAAGGAAGAGAAAAATCTAATATTTGCGACATTAGCATGGCAGTGGCAGTCTATTATTGACATGAGGCGAGGTGGCACTTCTATTTTGGCAAGAAAATTACTTTCATTCGAGTCATTTGATTAAGATTTACCCCAGTGTATGTATCTATGGTTCCAGCCTCGAACAACAAAAGTCAATCCCTATTGTTTTTGTAACCTCAAAGACGCATGCGCTAGACATTGAATAAACCCAGCAGAATAGGACCCCGCTTTTAGCAATTCCAAAACACAGATTGCGTATGCTTGTCTATTGTGAAAGGGTTGTGAGTGTTTTAGAGAAGTGTAATAGGTGGAAGCGGGTTCTTTTTTCTTCTTTTTTTTAGAGAAGCAGATGGTTACACTCAATGTCTCGGGCAGAGGTGAGTAAAGACACTACCTACCATTTGCTAACCACTGCGAGACAGTGTGTCCCTCAACAAACGATAAGTAAAGGTAAATTCGAAATTAACTATGCTTTATTATTCTAAAATGAGGAAAGGTTATATAACATGGACACATCTTTTCTTATTTGTTTCCGAGACTGTCGATTTTTAAAATTGTATTATTTGTTTAATTCCTAGTACATAGCTTTTGCGATTCCTATGTGCTCTCATGAAATTGTGCACTGACTCGCGCATTCACGTCTTAGTCAGTAATGTAATAATCTGTAAGACCATCAATAGGTCAAACGCTAAACAAACTAGGTCAAGCTAGGGCTCTATAAGTTACACGGCTTTCAAACTTACTGACACATTAAGTATCCTTTTAAGGAATCGTTTTATATACTTGCTTGACATAAATCTTGAGGCAAAAAAAAAAATCGAACATTCTAGCCATTAGCCATTGAACAACGGAGAAACAAAAGAGCAAGCATCCATTATTTCATGTGTCACCTTTGCATTGTTACATAGAATAAGAAATTTTCGAGTCAAAATATTATTATATATTAGTAGGGAAAAGTCCATGGCGTTTTTGTTGGGTTGTTTTTTTTGGGGGGGGGGGGGTTTGGTC
>JAUEKZ010192402.1:0-12136 GCA_031471865.1 Melibe leonina | reverse complement strand
TCAGTGTTGTGGCTCCAATTTAATTTATCATCAATTACTAAACCAAGATATTTAAAAGAATTAACACGCTCTACAATTGTATTATTTATAACAACGTCATCCTGTTTATTAAATGATTTTCTAAAGTCTATAACAAATTCTTTGGTCTTATCTACGTTGAGCTCAATATAATGTTTAACCCCTCACCCCACCCCACCCCCACCCCCCAAAAGATCCCCCCTCACGGCGTGCATAGGGACCCAGGAGTGAAGAAATTCACCCGGTCAAACACCATCGAGGGCTTCAAGCTGCCAGGAGTTGGCTCCTCGTCAAACCTCGATGTCCAGGCAACCAAAAAGAAACAGCCTCTTCCTGTAAAAACTTTCCATATCAAGGTGATTAACTCTTGCTCCTTTTATCCATTTCTTCTTCTTCACAAAATGCCTTTCGATTCCCTTTACATCAACATAGACATCTGCTATCTGACAACCTGCATTACGACAAAGCCGTACCGGTTTTAGTATTTTACGTTTTGTTTTTATTTTCCTTATTGAGCCATATATTTTCCAATAATTGCCTCAATCCCCTCAGGTGTGAAGAAGTATATGGCAAAATCTGATGTTGCAATTCTACTGTTGTCTTAAATTTGCTGGTCACGTGTACTTCCTTTATTTCTCTCCTCCCCCCCCCCCCCTTCCTCATACAACAAGCACTACTCTGCGTCATGTATATCGTGGAACCTTAAAACACCCAAATGACAAATTTTGATGAAACTGATTAATCTGATTAGTAGTAGTAGATGGCTCTGATTTCTTTTACAAACATAAATATTTCTATATATTTTTTCGCACACAAACTGTTCATGGCATATCTATATATGTTATGTAACTTGTATCATCATACTGGATGTGTTTTTTTTAATATTTATAAATCGTGTTAATTGTAAATGATCCCCCCCCCCCCCCCCTCTCTCTCTCTTCCCACAACCTCTACCAATACCACCACCACAAACAAACCAGTTGAACCCGGAGCACAGCAAGTCTATGCCCAGTCTACCATCCATCCCAGGATCCCCGTCACATGATAAAAACCTTTCTCCGCCATCCGGCTTCCCTCGCCACGGAAAACATCGGTACCAAAAAATCGCCTTCCGAAAAGCAATCCATTCGGACAAAGATAGCATTAGCTCCCAGAGTCCTGAAAGTGGTAGGGTCAGGAATGAGTTTTCGCAAAGAAGGGAGAAGACGATGGAGAGTGTCTATAACAATATTCTACCCCAGAGAAATGTACGACACAAGCCCTCCGTCTCCGAGCCAGATATAGAGACGAGTTCAGTCAGGTCTTTCAGTCGTTCTCGGCGCTCGCGACGCAGCCGGTCTAAAGAAAGCGCCATCAGCGAGACGAGGAGTGAAGGCGGCTACTTCGTCCACAAGAAATGGAAAGACGATTGCAACTGTCTCCGGTGCCAGATGTTGAAGCGACAATACAAGGAGGGAGATGAGTCGTACAACCTGTGGGGCCAGTACCCTTGTCACAAAGTGGATTACGGTGTGGCATTAGACGATGATTGACACGGACATGGATAATTTCATTTCATCTATTCAGTATGGAGAGTGACGAATAGACTGTCACGTGGCATGTACATTGTGGTGACTAGGCCGCCTAACTGACCTCGCATCAAATTCTCTCTCTCTCTCTCTCTCCCTCTCTCTTTCCTCTCTCTCTCTCTCTCTCTCTCTCTCCTCAGTAATGCATTTTTTACACACAACTTGATATTTAAAGAAACAAAAACGTTATCATTATCATCGATGAAAATGAAGATGTCAAAATCAATGTAAGTAGTTGTTGTTTTCAACAAAGAAGCAGGCTTTTCTTCTGCCAACAATTTGAACTCAGTTTTCGATGGGTAGGACTGCAATAATTGTATCAGTATTACTTTAACGCTTTCACTGCGAGGTCTGATTCGAACCCAATGGAAATATGCAAAATCTTGAAAATGTACGAGTTCTTATACCAGATATATCAGATTTCTTTGAACAGACCTATGCCAAAAGCCTGAAAATCAGTTTATCTGATTTATCTGGTGTGTGAGAACAGGCAAATCTTGAAGATTTTTCGCATCCTTAGCATTGAAATGGTTAAGCCTAAACTCCGTGATCCGTGAATAGCGAATTGTTTAACTCGTCATTACTCGAAAGAACCAAGGTAGGATTTTCCTTGAAAAGATGGCCGCCTTTTGCTGCAGAAATCAGTATTTGCTAAGATACCCCTCTTATTCGTCTCAATTCATTTGTTGCCTTTTATTCATACGCATATTGTTTTTATGATTCTTCGATTAAACACATCATCATTATTGCATCTATCATCCCACTTGTACTATTTGGTTGTTTTCTAATCTTGCTGTACAAACAAGATAGCCACAGCAACTAATAAAACACATTTCCTTCAGAGATAATAATATGTATGTGGTTGGCGCCAATTCTCAGGGGCCTTGATGCAAAAATCCAAATCGCCACACAACAAATAAACGGCATAAGAATATTAACAAATTAACCAATATTGACAAGAAAAATAAATTAACTGTTTAATCACTCTCAAATTAAAAAATGTGTGTGTGTGTGTGTGTGTGTGTGTGTGTGTGTGTAAGGGGGGGGGGATATCAATGAAGATTATGACGACAGCCAGCATCAGGGTACGGGGTCAGCTTGACGTGTCGGCGAATCTTTCCAGCTTTCTCCTGGTGGTGTCAATCATCCTGCGCAGGTAGTCCCTCTGTGCCATGCAGTTGGAGTGGCGCCCTTTCTGCTCCTCCAGTTTTCGCTGCAACCGTATCAGGAGGGCTGAGTTCTTCTTCTGTCAACGATAAGAAATAAAGTGATGCTGGATGCGGTCTTGTGGTACGGTATGGGGGATAAAAGCTAAAATAAATGTAAATGGGAACGGAGCAGAAAACAGCACTTGGTGTTTCGGCCAAATTTCCCTTCCTTAACATTAACAGAACAACATTGTTGCACATTTCTATGCTTATTTGTCATTTCGTTGTTCTGTTGGGGAAGGATCCATTGGACCAAACGTCCAGTTTCGTCCCATCCGTTTTCTCAAACTTTTCTTGAAACAGTTTTCCCTTTTTTACATTATTTATGCAGATTGACGAGGAACTAATGTGTTAATCGTTATCGTGCCATTTCCCCCTTTTTATGTTCGTGGGCTTCGCTAGGCATCATAGACAACATGTCGATAAACCAGAGTAGACCGGAATGAAATTGGACAAAAATGTTTAATCAATCAGGCCAATCATCAAGTGCAAGGGATAAACTTCGATTACCATTATTAGTCTTCCTCTTACTCTATACAGCAAATCCTATCCTTACCGTCTCTGCGTTCTCACCTTCAGCACCATGGTTGTCATTTCCATTCCTTGCCTCTTTTGCTGCATGGTTTCAAGCTGCGATGAGAGTCCGTATACTTGGTTAGTATTAGTATTAGTTTATGATTTCAATTTTGACATGTGTTTATATTATCATCAGCATATAAAGCTTCTCCGCATAGAGCAGAATGATGTTAAATTCCATTATCCCTAGATTTGCGTTTTGAAATAAAAACGGTCGTGTTTCCCGGTCTGGTAATACCTTTCTTCTTATTTAAGTGAGAAACGAACACTCGACGAAACAGGGAAATTCTATTGTGTGGTTAGTTTGAAAGGATATATTCATATGCTGTTGCTGCATGTCGTCTCTGACTGGGCCCGAGTGACTGATAACCTGCTTGCCTTCGATTTCTGACCCTCCCTTAGATTACGTTTGACTGTGAGAACTGATGGTATGCCACATAGCTCTGGCACCGCATCGATGCGCGCTATGAAGGCAGGAGACAACGGAAATGGCAGTGACAAGCTGTTTACCCGATGGTACCTATAGTGCAGCTGTAGGACAATGGCTTTGAATCCTTAATGTGAGTGCTATCACAACTTTCGAGTGGGTAACATTGTAAAATGAAGCCAAAGCACAGTTGCTGTTTGATTGCATATGATATACAGAAGGTACAATTTGTGGTCCACGATTTGTAGCTCAAATTTAATAGTAAAGTGCCAGGGTGTTTTATAGGCTGTCAAATATATTCAAATCGACTAAAGTAGAGAACCGACACCCAACAGCCTAAACCATCTTACAAGTACAAGTCAGTGTGAATAGATAGTTTGTTAGTGAAGAAGTCAGGAGAGACAAAGACACTCACCTCCTGCTTCTTACTCTCATAATCATCTTGTTTTTCTCCAATCTGTCTACTCATATTAGACACTTGCATCATCAGCTCCTCTTTGGAAATGGTATGACTTTCACTATTGGTGAGCATTTCCATCTTTTTTCTTTCCAAGTCTGTTTCTGTAGTTTGGCATATTAGGAAAAACATGAAATGCTTAATAAACACACACATACACACACAAACACACACACACACACTCACACACACGCAAACCCAACAAAACAAACAAACAAATACGCAAATATAGAAATACATATATGCACACATAATCCCTCAAAAAACAAAAGCGTATACGTCGTGGTGAAATAAACTTATCTCTTTCATCTTTCAAATAAAAATGGGAAACACCCATGAAACAATGACCAGCCAAAAAATGATAATATACGTCGTGGTGAAATCAACTTCTTATCTCTTTCATCTTTCAAATAAAAATGGGAAACACCCATGAAACAATGACCAGCCAAAAAGTGATAATATACGTCGTGGTGAAATAAACTTCTTATCTCTTTCATCTGTCAAATAAAAATGGGAAACACCCATGAAACAATGACCAGCCAAAAAATGATAATATACGTCGTGGTGAAATCAACTTCTTATCTCTTTCATCTTTCAAATAAAAATGGGAAACACCCATGAAACAATGACCAGCCAAAAAGTGATAATATACGTCGTGGTGAAATAAACTTCTTATCTCTTTCATCTGTCAAATAAAAATGGGAAACACCCATGAAACAATGACCAGCCAAAAAATGATAATACGTACCGTACGTGTAGCTATAAAGTGCCTTTCACCGAGGCCTCAAGACGCTGTACATAATGATACATTTCAAATAATTTTTAGGTCCCCTAAAGATCTACAAACAGAAGCATTTAATTTTAGTTTCAGGCAGGTAGACCTACTTACTCTTTATCTGTAACTCCTCGATTTCCTTTTCAACTTCAAAAACCCGTTTTTTCATAGCAGTTTTGTTCTCGACGTCGCTGAAGATCTTTGAGTGGTGCTTCATTTTCATGGTATACTCGAGAAGATCCCTGTTGGGTGTGAGAATAATTATAACTTATTAAATTGCACGTATATAGTGTCAACAGAAGCTTCTTGGGATTTTGTCGCCATACATTCACATTTTCCTATCTGGAGTGTCTCTGTCTGTCTCAATGGTTCATTTGCTGTAAATGTAAACTTCCCTTAACACTAACTGCTGACGTTACAAATTCCCTACTTTAACTGATTCAATAATAAAACGATGATGAGGAAGAAAAAAAAGAAAGAAGAAGAAGGAGATGATGAATACGAAGAAGAAGAAGAAAAAGAAGAATGGTAACACAAAATGGTCCTGCAGTATCATGACATTTTGACGTTGCGCACTTTATTAATTCGATTGGAATTTTGTTATTTGTTTGTTTGCCCTATCTGAGCTTTATGCCATAGTTTACATACTTATATCTTGCTCGCATTAAAAAAAAACCTATTGTATTTGTGAAATTTGCACCCCCTGAGACCGTGCATAGAGCTGGCCCGACACTGCGTGATCTTGCTGTATTGATTTAGGGGTGACAGTTGTACATACAAAACAAAAACGGACTAAAATATATACATAGATGTATTTACCTTTTCATAGTTTCAGAGTCCAACGTTTTCTCTGTAATCTCTCGCGTTAGTGCCTTGTATTCATCAGTTGCTTTATGGATCTCTTGGAAGGAGAAGAAGGTATAAACTAGCTTACCACCGAGTTGATTATCATGGAATGGATTGGAATGGAAGAAGATACCAACTTCTGTCAGTGAGAGAGTTGAGTAGTGAACATATTGATTGATATGTCATTTCAAGCCTCGTTGACCCTAATTGATTGTGTGGCGCAAATAGTACGAATCCCATAAGTTTACTATCCGTTCCAAAAGCCAGGTCTTAGGGCTATGAAGGACAATTGTGTAAGGCACTTTAACCTTCCTACCCATCTTGCGGAGCCGCACGAAAGGGATATCCCAGATTTTCGTCTGGGAAGGCTACAATAAAAAACAACAAGGAGATCAATAACAAACGCGTAAACAAGAACAATAATGAATTTTTTTAAAAGATGAAATAAAAAAAAAGAGGAGGGAAGGGGAAAATAATCTTCAATAAATATTACATGTAGGGAAATCGATTGATTAGCTAAATTGTGTACATCCGATGGATAGATGTGACGATCACAAGACTTTAGACGATCGTGATACAAAGATGTGCAATGAACAGACTAGACAGGCCTATCTATGTAGATATATTTACCATGCTCCAGTGAGATAATGCTCTTCTTCAGCTTGTTCCGTTGCTCCTCCAACAAGCAGAGCTGTGACACCAAGCTGTTCCCCTCCAACACGATGCCATCCAGCTCCGCTCTCCCTGGGATCAAACAGGCATAGAGGAAAGAAGTACCAAATACATTAACCCTTTCACAGCTGGGTCTGGCCCTAACCGAACTTCAATATGCAAAATTTTAAAACATTACATGTTCTTTTACCAGACTATCCCAATTTCTGTGAACTGGTATAATGTGCCAAAGGTCTACATTTCAAAAGCCTGTCAGTTCACTGAAGTCTGATTTACATGGTATAATAACAAGCGAATCTCGGAGATTTTGTGTCCAGATAGTGGTTTGGTTAGAAATAACATTAGCGTTGAAAGAGGAACGATTCCTTCACAGAAAGAAGAAAACCAGCGTTACAGTTGAATGCGAGGGAAATGGTGCCTGTGCACAGTGCATTAACCCTTTCACAGAGAGGTCTGATTTTAACCCAACTGAAATTTGCAAAATCTTGAAAATGTATGTTCTTTACCAGATAAATCAGATTTCAGTGAAGTGATTTATCTGACATAAGAACAGGCAGATCTTGAATATTTTGGTGTCAATAGCATTGAAAGGGTTAATCGAAGACATTAGAAGATGTCTTTGACATTAATCTACAGTTGAG
The DNA here is from genome assembly GCA_031471865.1 of Melibe leonina. Classification (NCBI taxonomy): domain Eukaryota; kingdom Metazoa; phylum Mollusca; class Gastropoda; order Nudibranchia; family Dendronotidae; genus Melibe; species Melibe leonina. The sequence goes on along the minus strand of JAUEKZ010192402.1, from coordinate 4,948 downwards.
TGCTCTCAGATTTTACCAACAAAAGATATATATATATATATATATATATATAATTATATTATTGTCTGTAACATACAGCAAAACATAGCAAGGCAACTGTAAAATTAAACACTGGGTGAGTGGGATGGAGCCTAGCAGAAATAGAGCAATGGACATAAGTGGGACTGTGTAAAATGAAAGGTGAATGCTGGCAAACCATGCAGAGATGTTGCTTTTGAAATGGTATAGTATTAAGATTAAGTGTACCTAGAGAATCTACTCTCTCTCTCTCTCTCTTTCTCTCTCTGTCTGTCTGTCTCTCTCTCTCTCTCTCTCTCTCTGTGTGTGTGTGTGTGTGTGTGTCTGTCTGTGAATCTCTCATTGCCTATGTCTCTGTCTGTCTCTCTCTCTCTCTCTCTCTCTCTCTCTGTCTCTCTCTCATACACACACACACACACACACACACACACACATCCACCAAGCCACATATTCCTCCCTTATAATACTCATTCGGTTCAATTCGCATAATCCAAAGACTTATCTTAGCAGCAAAATCCAAGATATCAACTGCAATAAAGAACATAACAATACAATCAACTAGACACAAACTGAAACATTCAAAGCAACTCCAGCTTATCTTTGACTACAACTACTTTGGTTTTACGTCTGCTACTTATGTTATTTAACGATACCTACCCACTATCTCCTCTGCTGCTGCTGTTGTTGCAACAACCATTATTACCATTTGTACAACTGCTTGAGACTGAATTAGTTCTTCATCATTATTACTTACTACTATTACTTCTACTACTTGTCCCAGGGCACTGATAACTACTAGTACTACTAACGACTACTACTGCTACTTTTATCATTTCCTACTACTACTACCGCTACTACTACTACTACTACCACTACTACTACTCTACTACTACTTCTACTACTCCACCTACCACTAATAGTACTACTGTTGCTGGCGGTGGTGCTACTAGACTACTACTACTACTACTACCACCACTACTACTACTACTACTACTACTACTAAGTCTCTATTAATATTCTCGCAGATAAGCAACATCATTAACACAAGGCAAGAGGTTCTTATTGGTGATTCATTGTGGAATTATTCAACAAATATCAACAATTTTCGTACCTTTGAGCCATTTCTCCTGTTAAAAATGACAAAATTATTTTTTAAAAAGACCAGCGTTTGAATAATAATATATACATTATATTATGATCCTTTCTAAGCTTTCATTGAATTGTCAAAAACATCTAGTCTAACTCTCCAGTATATCTAGGTATTGTTCCAAACTCTTAATATATCTAAATAGCGGTGGGATTTAAAATAATAATGACAAACAAAAATTATTTTAAAAAAAGAAATCGAAGGAAATAGAAGTTAATAAAATAGATTGACTGCCCTGTCACATGATGACAATTCGATCTTTACATCTCTACTTAGTTTCATGGAGAAAAATTTGAAAATCCAATATAGATAGCTAAGAAGAGAAAAGAGAGATACATGGAGAGAAAGAGAGAAATATACAGATGAAGGGTAAGCAAAGAAGAGAGAGAGAGAGAGAATTAGAGAGAGAGAGAGAGAGAGAGAAAGAGAGGAGAAGAAGAAAAAACAGACACTTGCAGAAAGAGAGAAAGAGAGAGAAAGAGTCAAAGTGTATGTGTGTGTATGGGTGTGAGAGAGAGAGAGAGAGAGAAAGAGAGAGAGAGGGGGGCAGACAGACTGACAGACACACACACACACATAGACGCACACATACATAGGTACTTACACAGAGTGAGTGAGTGAGTGAGAGAGAGCGAGAGAGAGAGAGAGAGAGTTAGAGAGAGGGAGAGAGAGAGAGAGAGAGAGAGGATTGAACCGAAACCCTCCGACCTGAACCAATAATATGACCAATACAGCCGTGATGGTACCTACCTCCAAATCGTTGCGTACGGTTTGTAGGCGTTTGATATCTGCATGGCTTTCCTTGAATGCTTGACCCAAAGCATGTGCCTGTTGTGTGACATCGTCAAGCAAAGGTTCATCGTCCATCATTGTGTTTTCGTTTTGTGTAAAGAGTGCCGTCAATAAATAGGCTTACTAGGCCCTAGATCTCTAATTGTAAGAAAATCTAGTCTAGACTAGTCTAGTCGAATGATATTATGTGACCGATTGTTGCTATTTTATTAAACAAAATTGGTTTTACCTCAATAGCCTAACCAACAGTACAAATATTTGCCAAGAACATAGCATAACTTTAAAAAATGATACACTGTAGATATAGTTGAATCAGTAATGTTGTCTGTACAGCTTGCGTGAAAAAAACCCGACTGAAACTAAAAAAAAAAAAAACAAATCTGAGAAATGTCGTCTGCTGTCTTTGAGCGTAAAAACGTCGTGCGCTGAATGTTTCGCTTATTTGAGGGGTCAAATTTATCATTGATATCATAGTTGTTATAATTGTTAATATTGTTATTCTTATCATCATTATTGACCTCATCAAAATTATCGTAATCCCTCATAATGATAATTATCATTTCTATCAATTACTGAAAGGAATATGACTGGGATGACGCGTCGATGGATCGTATTCAATTGTTGATCAATTCTAAGTCTATATCAAAGAGGTTAGCTCCCTTGATTTTGTGTGTATAGTACTATTATTAGCTTATGGTCTATCCTCTTATATCTTGGGAAGAGATCCCTAGCATACTCTCCCCTACCAATTCAAAGTTTCAACTTTTAACTATGGCATCTATATCCGTGTTGACTGATCAACCAAAAATGGCCTCTCTATTGCGTGGGGCACTGGATGGCCATACAGGTAAAGAGTATCGGGTATGTTGAGTTTGAAATCACCGGCGTCTTGATCGATTAAATATAACACACTAATCCTCCCCCTCCACTCTAACCCCTTACCGTTCCCGTCATTCTAATCCTGGCTCTTTAAAAATCAGTAGGACTGTAACAGATGTAGGTGTAGAACTGTTTCATTGGCGACACGCTGGACCCAGCAGCCATGTTTTGGAAAAGCCTGCGTGGACATATCGATCTGAACAAGTTGTGTGAAAGTAAACTATAAACGTTACAGGGGAACAGTAGTAACAGTAACGTGAACTTGTATGCAGTTCAACATTGCTACTACTGTGTCCATACTTGGTTCAAGAATTAAAGAAAGCAACTGACTATATTATCTAGTCCTCATTTCATCATTCATCCAAGCCGTTTGTTTTTACTTTGCTTGTGTTTTATTGTGCGAGTTAATTGTAAGATATATTTTTCTTTCTTTGACACGCGGTCTGATTGGTTGTGGTGGTGTAAATGTTATCAATCCAGTCTATTTGAGATTTGAGTGCACATTCATACATATTCTAAGAGAGCATTTCTAAAGTCCCTACTTACAACGTGTGAAGCAAGATGGAAGTATTTCAGGCTTTCATTTTTCACTTGGTGATTTTGTCTTCCCTCGTTGCCATGTCGGAGCCCAAGAAGAGGCTTGTTGACCAGCGTCCGGCCATGGTGCCAGAGAAACAACTGAGGAAGCCTGTGGAGTTGATGTCCGAGGAGGAGTACCGAGTCACAAAGCTCAAAGTGGATGAACACAGACTCCGCTACAGCGGTCAGAAGCGGGTGGACCCTCCTAAAGAGTGAGTGACACAACGATAACTAACTGTCTGTAGATAGAGCTACCTATTTTCATTTATTATAGACTGTATGCGTAGCTTTAAAATACCCATAACGAACGACGCCAGCACTGTACTTACAACTTACATACACAACTGTGTGATGGTGTCATTGGACGGGGGGAAAAGTGAAAACTACTGACAGTGGAACCCCCCTCGTTAACGACATCGCCCGGGACCAGAAAATTATGTCGTTATCAAGGGGTGTCGTTATTGGAGGTTTTCAATGGTTACTTGGTAATATAACCAACAACAAAACAAAAACAAAAACAAAAACAAAAAAACTTGGACCGGAGGCCAAGAGGTTTTATCCAGGGGTTCCGCTGTAATTGTTGTTTCTGGTATGTGTGATTATGACGTCAAACGCATTGTGTCTTCAGCCGGTGCAACCTCCCAGACTGTATGAATTATCTTGAAGTACGTAACAGTAATACCATTTGCTGTTGATTCAATAACAGAATACAACAGTCATTTACCTTTTTAAAATAACTATTGACAGTACAAGATTTTAAAGATTCTATTTCATGTTTATTTGTTTTGTTGTGTTTCTGTTGTTGCTGCTGTTGTTGTTGTTGACAATGATTGTGAATTTACCAGGAAATTTTTTTCTCCCTCGCCCTCGTAAGGTTGACCGTGACCGATGAAGTATTTGTCGAGTTGGAGATCGACAACTTCCACGGTCTTGGCGAGCCTCTGAGAGGGAACATCACGGTGGCTTGTTTTGGAGAGCTTACCCCTATCACCTGTCTGAACTTCGTGTCAATCGCCAACGGCTTCAGGAAAGGAAAGGTAAGATTGACGATAATGAAAACGGACCATTAAGCCTGCTTATTGAAGGTTTAATATAATGAGTGGTATACACGCAAGTGGTGACGGAGAGGGAGGATAATGCCAATGTACGTTTCGATCGAAAAGGTTTTCTTCAGGAACGACGGAAAGGCAAGAGAAAAACACAAAAAACAATAACAACAACAAACAAACAAAAAACAACAAACAAACATACATACATACATACATACATATATACATACATACATACATAATACATACATACATTCATACATACTTACATACATACATAAATACATATATACAAACATACATACATACATACATACACACACTCACATATATACACACACACATACATACATAAATACATACATACATACACTCACATACATACACTCACACATACATACATACATATACATACATACATACATACATACATACATACACACACACACACATACATACATACATACATACATACATACATACA
>JAUEKZ010192391.1:0-12136 GCA_031471865.1 Melibe leonina | reverse complement strand
TGGGTACCTGGCCCTCCATACAGCAGTGTCTTTGTCCCACAAACAAATTATAACACGCCTAACAGGCGCTTGTCTTAACCTATGTATTTCAATGTTTGCTGTTGGCCGGGGAAAGTAAAAAGTGTGGAGCGCAATGAGCAAAATTCGTGGATATCAGCGCTATATAAGCCTCCGCTTTAACTTTTTTTTTTAAACTTTTAGTCTAAATCAAATTTCACTGGACTCACATGATATCATAACTCCTATCATAAGATAAGATAAGATGAGATAAACTTTATTAATCCAGAAGATGGAAATCACATTGTGTTCACAAAAAGATGGCTCTCTCTCACACACACACACACACACACACACACACACACTCTCTCTCTCTCTCTCTCTCTCTCTCTTTCGTGGAAGTGAAAATAATAATCAGGAATTAAGTTAGGGATAATTTAAAATTTCTGACGGCAGAAGGAATGAAGGGGGAGAGTTTTATGGCTCTTGCAACTGCTATGGTCATAATAGGGCAAACGCAGTGGCTAGCTATTTATACAGTCCCGTAAAAAAAGGATCTGATGCTATTGTTACAGTAATGGCGCTCTTTACAACTGAAGTCTCTTTCTCTTTCAATCTGTATCTTATCTATCGATCTATCGACAGAGTGTCACAGATTAGACTTACTTTTCTGTCGGACAACTACACCTGTGTTTCAGCCTCGCGGCTTCTTCGGGTTGTCGTAGAAGCCAGACTGAAACACATTGTAGCTGTCCCACAGAAAAGTAAGTCTACTCTGTACCTGCTCCCTCTTGGTAGAGTACTTTATACCATCTATGTGAAAAGGCCCCACTCGGGACCTCAAACATATCTATCAATTGAGAGTTTTATGGCTCTCGCAACTGCTATGGTCATATAATATAAGCGCCCAGGGGTTAGTAATATGATAGGCTAGTTAAAAAAAACAGCCAGACTTGGACCCTGGCATGGACGTTTCACAGAGAGATGATTTACAAGGAAAAAATATCGTCTACGGTACTTCTGTTTCTTTTGGCTTTATCTATCGTCTTTCTTTTTCTAGCACAGCACTCTCTCCAGTGCTCACCAAATAAAGGCAACTCACTATCGCCGCGACCGCGGTCCGCCAGTCGGACCCCGGGGTCAAGGCGCCGACGCAAACTGGACGACGATGGGTGTCTGCCAGCCCCCGGGAATCCGTGGAGGGAGGTGAACGTTCTCGCTCGCCTCTCTTCATGGGGGCGAGCGATCGCCTAGCGGCGGCCGTCTCAGGACGTCCATCCTGGTTTCCGAACCGTCATTCGTGGCGATCCCGGAATAAGCCAACCCCCCCCCCCCCCAAATCAGCCCCGGAAAGCCGTGGTGACGAGCGGGCGCCTGCGCTCGCTCTTAGCCATGGAGCAATCGACCGTCTCAAAAACGGTCGTCCCAGGATTTCCACCAAGGTCTCTGAACCGACATTCGCGTGTCAATCCCGGAGTGCTAACCCTGTTAACCGAACGGGGTTACGTCTGGCCGGAAACGTTGGAAGGGAATGGCTTTTTACCATACGAATCTACAGTGCTCACTTAACAAGCATACACGCACAGTAAGAGTTGTTGTGCATCTGTTAGCTCAGTCTTGGTCCTGCACCATTCATCACCCACACATTCTCCATTGACCACTGCCCACTTGTGAAGACCAAAGTACAGACTCTGCATCTGGTGGAGGAAAATCTAACAATGTGCTCCTAATACGATGAATACATTTATTTTTTTTTTTTTTTTTTTGTTGGTTTGTTTGTTGTCTGTCCTGAAGAACGCCTTCAGTCGAAACTTTGGCGAGTTTTAATTGTCTCTGTCTCTTATTACCTTTCTCTTCTCTATTCTCTCTCTCTCTTTCTCTCATCCTCTCTCTCTCTATCTCTGTAATAATGATAATATCAATAATGATAATAGTAACAGAAGTAGCAGTAGTAGTAGTTGTAGAAATAGTAGAAGTAGTAGTAGTAGTAGTGGTAGTAGTTAAGTGGTAGTATTTTGCTTTGTGAAGTAGAGTAGTAGTTGTGGTAGTAGTTGTAATTGTAGTTGAAGTAGTAGTAGTAGTCTTAGTAGTAGTAGAAGGAGTAGTAGTAGTAGTAGCAGTTAATGTAGTGGTAGTAGTGGTAGAAATAGAATTAGTAATTACAACTAGTTGTATTGTTTTGAATTTTATTCACATTGCACTGTTTTCATACACAGCTGTAAGCTTATTATTATTATTTATTTGAAGTTTTACACCTACTCATTAATCAGTCATAAGCACTATCAAGCTTTGTAAATGGATGAATGAAGGCATTATAATGAGTAAATAGATAATTATTATCAAATTGCTTTTGTAAAAGGCACTTCACAACAATAATTCAATACCATTAAATAGAGTCCAGCAGCACGTCATAAGCATTATCACCACACAACTGCTTTATTTCATTAACATCATTATCATACAATGTTATAATGGGACCGTCTTGTAATATTCAAGGGAAGCAATTCTGGCCTGTCTTGGTGTGAAGAGCGGCTCGTATTTCAAGAGTTGTCTGGCTTTGTTACCCCGAAAGTACAGATCCGTGTTGATGTAGGCGATGCTGTACGACTGTGAGGGAAGGTTCAGCTTTTTCAGGGGAGATAACAGATGCGCCACTTTTTCTGAGGCGAAAAGAGCACCGTAGACAAGGCTGTACGGGATGTGCCGCTCTGAGAGTTTGAATCCCCTCGCTTCCAGATATGGACGCATAAAGTTAAACGAGTTCTGAATCGGGGTGTGGTCAGGGATGAAAAACACCTGAGACGTCAGATCCGGTGACGTCTTCATGGCGACATCAGCACACACGAAGGCCCAGGCGGTGTTTCCCACGTAGGCCTGCTGGAACATGGCCTTGCCGTCACCCACCTGGGGAGTAAACACCATCACACGTCACCTATTTAACCCTTTCAATGCTAAAGACACAAACAATCTTCAAAATTTGCCTGTTCTTATACCAGATAAATCAGATTTCAGTGAACGGACATTGGCCAAAAGCCTGAAACTCAGGTATTTGGCATATGTCAGTTCAATGAAATCTAACTTATCTGGTCTAAGAATACGTACATTTTCAATATTTTGCATGCTTTAGTTGGGCTAGAATCAGACCTCGCTGTGAAATGATAGGTGAACAGCCCTAAAAACTTTCAGCAAATTAAGCAAAAGAGAACTATCAATCAAACAAGCAGTAAATTAATTAAAACCATTTTGTATGTAATTTATTATAATACAACCACTCTGTGACGTTTCACCTGGCTGAGTACACCGTTCCTCTGTTGCGCAGTTCGTAGAGCGGAAGTGACGTAGTAAGGGTCAAGTTCGCCGTACATGACATTGGGTCTCAAGGACACTGTTTGAAGCGGGGGTTCTGTCGAGGAACAAAAAAAAAACAACAGTCGTTTGAGGAAGGTTAAACACGGGCTTCCCCTGCGCTAAAGCTAAAGAAAAAGGCAGGCTATACTATCATCACATTATGAGGGAGGCGCCTGCAAACGGTAGAACATAAAGAGTGCCCGGTTACGAAGCTCTCAAAGGCGGCTTCCAGTCCGCAAACGAATGCAATGGTGTCTTCCATGAATGGATTGACGTTTGGCAGGGGGACGTATAGACCCGAACGAAGCTGCTACGAGGTTATACTACTACATCGGCCGCTTCGGAACCAGTAGGTTGGGGGTTCGAGCCTCGGCTGGTTTTAATCTACCTCGATCTAATATTGATAGTCATCTTCATTCCTACTTTCCTGGCACTATAAGATTATGGAACAGCTTGCCTACAACTGCAAAGCTTATGAACAACATCGAAACCTTTACAAATACGCTTCATCATATAACTTTAAGAAAGACCCTATAAGTCATTGCATTACATTAAAAAAACGATAACAAATATTTAAAACGCTTTAGGAGTTTAAGAGGTCTGTAATCCACCACGTTGAAATACTCGGCTCAGGGGAGTCAGTCAGTTAATTGCAAGAGGAAGAAGAAGAGAAGGACCTAAGTTAAAATCGGCATTTTAGCAGCTTTCTCATCAGATGCTGGGCATTCATTTTGGATGGAAACAGTGAAAAGACTTGTTGGCCCTGTGTCCGTACACGGTGGCTGGGTTGGATATTTGACTCCGCACTCCTTTTATCTAAGTATGCGTGATAGTGATAGCACTTAGACTACTGGTCAGTATCATCTCGACAGCCACGGTTTGATAGGACGCACTTTTTTTTTTTAAAGGGAGCGAAACAGGCAACAACCAACAATATCAATAAGGGGAGCGGACAGCTCAAATGGTTAGCTCGCTGCCCGTGCTGCCGGCCAGGCGATGGGTGCGGTAGCTGGGTCCCAGGTTCGAACCCCACTCTGGTAAATTTTTTCTGTTTCTCCATTTTTCTGCTTTCCTTGGTTTTGTCTTATTTCTGCACTGCGTACTATCTCAAGTTTGTCTCATTTCTTGTGATTCCCAGTGCTTGCTCCCCACCTTACTGTCATTATACAACCAACAATACATATATGATGACGAGGGACTTGTTAACATCGTGCCTTCTCCCGCCCCTTCGTCATATTGTTTGTCCTGAGAAAGGTCTTAGGTCGAAACGTTGACGTTATTTATTTGTCTTAGTCTCTCTCATGCCTGTTCCTTTCCTGATCTTTGAGGCGTTGGGGGGGGGGGGGTCTTTCAAACACCGTAAAATAACCATGAAGTATAGTAACCATGATTGCTTACAATGGGCTCTATCTCTGTGCATAAGAAAGAAAAACAAAAGGAAAGTACATATTATTTTCTCCATTTTCAAAATCCCCAGCTCACTGTCTCCCCTGGGGGTTTTCGCAGCGTCAATGACGAGGCACTCAGCCTGGTACTTGGTCTCGGGGTATCCCGGAAACAGGAAGTCTGGGGGTACCATGGTGCTGTCCTCGTCCCCGCCCTTTATGGACTGATGTCCTACCACCACATCCACGGTGCTGCAGAAGATCAGCCTGGACACGCCCCTTGCCAGGCAGCCCTTCACGATGTTCTGGGTACCTGCAAGGACCGTCCACTTCATCGTTATTATCAAACAATAAAGAAAACCGACCCAACCCTTCACCCCTATCTAAAACACACACCAAAAAAAAAACCCCAAACAACAACAAACAAAACAAACAGAAGTCTGAAAACAAAACTCCATCTTCAAAAAATCATTTACGTCATCATTTCCAAAATCTAGGTGTTCTCATCCTAATCATCATCATCATCATCATCATTATCACAACCCTGACCACCATTGTCATCATCATTAGTTGATCATCACCAACACCATCATCATCGACATCATCAACAACGTTTTAGTTGTCATCGTCTTCATCACTCCAGTCATGTCCACCACCACCACAATGAGAATGATAGTCTACAAACACAGTAAAAAAAACCAAAAAATAAAAAAAAATAAACACACACACAAAACTGAAACCAAGCATTCTTCATGCCTAAATAAATGGGGGTAAACAAGGAGAGTAACGACCTTGACCTCATCACGCACCTGTGACATTGACCTCTCTCATGCCTTCAATATCCGGGAAAGTCCCGAAGCTGACTAGCCCTGCAATGTGGATGACGGAAGTGGCGCCCTCTAGGGATGACGTCACGAAGTCTGCGTCGGTGATGCTTCCGGTTAGAGCCTTGACTGGCTTGGAGGCTTTGTAGTCTAAGAGTTAGAGGACAACAGAGGCAAATACAGATTTTTTTAAAAGGGGGGAAAATCTCTAGATCAAGATCTAAAACTCAATTTATAACCCGAAAACAAGTCTATACAAAACAAAGTTACGAAATAGAGACTTAGACCACCTGAAATTGATAATGAAGCATGTTTTTTGTTGTGACTTTTTTTTCTTTTCTTTTCATTTTTTTAGTTAACTTTTTACAAAAAATATTTTATCATATAATATCATATTTACAGAGCATATATGCTGGAAGCCTTTAAAAGCCCTGCAAAAAAGGGTCACATTTTGCAAATAGAAATATTACAAATTCAAACAAAATGGAATAGATGTTCCAGGAACGTTATGAAAATAGAACAAAAAGTAAGGAAATTGAAACAAGAATCTGCAGGTTCAAAATGGTCAGTCATAAACTTAATGCACAACATGATATAATTTCACTTTTTGAATGGTCTAAAATATGGCATCAGACAGCATTTCCTCATCAACAGAATGTAGTGAAAACATGGAACAATTTACAATATGAATCTAAAAATGCACCATCTCTGAACAGTTTTAAGATTATGATTGACAAAGAACTTTTGATGTGCGTTATATTTATGACTAACAATTTTGATACTGCGGATTTGCAATGGTTCTTTAAATTTCATTGGTTTTGGTTGTTTTCATGTTTGAATCTGTAATAGCTCTATTTGCAAATTGCGATCTTTTTACAAGGTGCCTTTATTTATATGATCTGTGAACATGATATGATATGTGGGTGTGTGTGTGTATTTGTGTGCGTGCGTGTGTATTTTGTATTGGAAGTCGTGTAGCACCACACTTTGTGTGAAAACATGGCCCACACACAACCCCAGTGCGGTATTGTTGAATGGGCGGACTGACTGACTGACTTACCCAGTTTCTGAGTGACTGACTGACTGACACCTAACTTACTGTCTGACTGACTGACTGACTTACCCAGTTTCTGAGTGACTGACTGACTGACACCTAACTTACTGTCTGACTGACTGACTGACTTACCCAGTTTCTGAGTGAAAGGCTCCATGTCCAGAACACGTATCTCCTTAACGTGCGGAGCTCTCGTCTGCAGCATCTTGACCACGTGCTGTCCCAAGAACCCGCTACCCCCCGTCACCACCACCACGTCTTCCCCTACGTCACTGCTGTCTGCAGCTAACGTCTGCTCACAACTTTCGCCGCGCGTCACTCCCATTTCACCGCAGTCACGTGCCTCGGAGGTATTGGTGAAGTCATGTGATGAAGACGCGGTGTTACTATTTTTAGACATGCTCATACTTAAGTTGTGGGATGAAGATATGGTTGTGTTACTATTTTGGGACGTGCTCTGGCCGCCATTAAAAGTATTGTCACTAAAGCTTTGAGAGAAATCCGTAGTTAGATTTGCAACATTTTGTTCAGATGACAATTTTGTATCGTTTTCAGTTGTGTATGATTGTAAAAGTTGAAAAATCCCTGAATAAGAGTGGTCTTGTTTATCAGTCGACGAACTTCTTTTTTCTGCCCTGAAACTTGAATCGATCCCCGTAGTTATGTCTGCAGTTGTAGACTTAGGAATGGCATGACCCGATGACAACACTGGTGCATAACCACCTTCATTGCTGTTATATAATTGAGTTTCACTTCCATCGTCCATTTCAAATGGATTGGTACTTTCACTTTCAGTTTGTGCATCAGTCACGTCTACACTTTGTTTATCGATTATCTTTTCACTTTGTAAATCGACCCCATAATCACTTCGTTCATCGATTGGTTTCTCATTTTGTATATCGATCCCTTTATCACTTTGTTCTTCAATGGGTTTCTCATTTTGTATATCGACCACTTTATCACTTTGTTCATCGATTTGTTTTTCACTTTGTATATCGATTACTTTATCACTTTGTTCTTCAATTGGTTTCTCACTTTGTATATAGATCACTTCACTTTGTTCATCGATTGCCTCCACACTTTGTATATCGATCACTTTATCACTTTGTTCATCGATTGGTTTCTCACTTTGTATATCGATCATTTCATCACTTTGTTCATAGATTTGTTTCTCACTTTGTATATCGATCACTTCACTTTGTTCATCGATTGGTTTCTCACTCTGTATATCGATCACTTCACTTTGTTCATCGATTTGTTTCTCACTCTGTATATCGATCACTTCATCCCTTTGTTCATCGATTGGTTTCTCGCTTTGTACATCGATCACTTTATCACTTTGTGCATCGATTGGTTTCTCACTTTGTATATCGATCACTTCACCGCTTTGTTCATCAATTAGTATCTCACTTCGTATATCGATCATTTCATCACTTTGTTTTTCACTTTGTACATCGATCACTTCACTTTGTTCATCGATTGGTTTCTCACTTTGTATATCGATCACTTTTTCACTTTGTTCTTCAATCGGTATCTCACTTTGTATATCGATTATTTCATCACTTTGTTCATCAATTGCCTTCTCACTGTGTATATCGATCACTTCACTTTGTTCATCAATTGGTTTCTCACTTTGTATATCGATCACTTCATCACTTTGTTCATAGATTACTTCATTACTTTGTATATCATTTACATAATCACTTTGTTCATCGATTGCTTTCTCACTTTGATTATTGGTCATTTCCTGAATTCCTTCACTATTTATTCTCTCATTTTTTATATCGGTTGCTTTCTCAATTTGTTTATCAATGTTGTCAAAGTTACTTCTCATTGTCAAATCTTCTTCCTTTTCGCAATAATAAACATCGTCTGTGTTATCTTCAAAGGGATTCGAACCTGAAAAAGGAGGAAATGCTCCACTTTCCTGTTCATCACCAGGCTGTTCTTTTACACTTTGTTTCTCAGTTTCGTTCTCACTTTGTTTCGTATAATTATTGATGTCAAGGGTACTCCTCACTGTTATACCTTCTTCTTCTTCTCCAGGGTAGTCACAATCATCTGCACTGTCTTCAAACGGATTGGAACTTTGAATTGCAAACGTTTCCTTTTCATTTTCATCTCCAGGCCGCCCTAGCTTATTGTTTCCCCTGGGAGAACCACAGCCTCCCATGTCCGGCAGAAAAGATCCTGTTGCTTCTGTGCCCGAGGTTTCTTCTGTATCTGTATCTTCTTCAAACGGATTTTTACCCGTCTTCACCTCCCCTTCCTCTTCACACCCAGCGGCGTCCTCGTCAAATGGATTCGTTCCTGCCAAAACTGAAACGAAAGCTCCTCCGATTTTGATCTGTCGATTCCCAAAGCCTCCTGCATCTTGAAAGTCTTTTGAAATAATACTATTATTATCGTTTTGTTTTGTGTTTACATATGTTGATAGCTCGCTTGTCTTTTTGGACCGAGGTTCAGGTTTGAAATCTGATATGGCACTCTCAATATCTTGGAAGACAGTGTTGAACGGATTGGTCCTCTCGGGTTTTTTTATCTTGACTGAATTGCCTCTGGTCTTGAAGAGACGCGTACCAGACTCTGGAAAACAACATGAAAACAAGCAGTAGAGGTTCTGTATTGGATGGGACCCGGTATTACCAGTAATAATTACTGTCAGTGTCAGTGCGCAATTCAACGTAGTCTATCTATTACAATTACAGACCTTTCAAACTTAAGAGCCTTTTTGCTTTATTTTTTTGTTGGTTTAAAAAAAAAATCTTTTGTGTGTTTTTTTTTAGATTTAAGTCAATAAGTTATAGGGTCTTTCTTAAAGTTACATGATGGACCCTATATTTAAAGGCTTCAATGTGCGGCTCTGTGGCCTAGTGACTGAAATGTCCCTGGTTCAAATCCGTCTTGTCACTGCGCATGGTTGAGTCCTTGGAAAAGACTCTCAAGTCACATTTTTTTCACCCTACTCAGGTGTTAAATTAGTACCTGGCCTAGAACAATATTGTCCCTTTCCATATGAATATACAAACGCCTAACAGGCAGCATGTTTCGTCCTGTTTGTTGAGTGTTGCTGTTGGCCAGGGACCCCCTGTAAAGCGCTTTGAGCACGTTTAGTGGATATTGCGCTATTAAAAAGCTCAAGCGTCAATGTTGTTCATAAGCTTTGCGGTTGTAGGCAAGCAGGCTGAAACTTGCCCCAACTATTCCGAAGTTTACTTTGTCCCATCAGCACTTCAATCTGAGGCTATATCGGTATAGGCCAGGTACTTTCCCTTGTAAAAGTGAAAGATAAAATTGGTACATATGACAAAAGCTATCAGTCCCTGCAAGGGAAGAAGAAAAATTGAAAGGCTGAAAAGTACACGGGGAGGATGGTTCATCCTCTTGCTTCGGGTTTTTGTTTGTTTGTTGTTTTGTTTTGTAAAAAATGAAAAAAAAGGTGAGTAGTTGGTTAACAACAGGCAAGAAAGGAAAAAAGACCTACCAGGGAAAAAAAAGACACGGATCAGAGCTGAGTCCCGTTTTTCCGTTTTCTCGTGTCATGTTATTAAGTTTATCTTTTGTCCTGATGAAGGCATTTGAGCCGAAACGTTAACTGAGTTGCTCCTTACTTGCCAGTTTAATACTCACATTTTTTTTTCATTTTAATTTTATCACAGACTTAGCGATCCACTTTTATAATATTATACTTTGTTTTTGTTTGTACTTGCATAATTGTACAATCTTTATACGTATAGAATTTATTATTAAGACAAGTAAGTCACCGAATACCTTCACTCGATGTAGCCTCCATGTTATCCACCCAAGCGATTCCTCTCCTTGCATTTGCAGTGCAAACGTGTAGTCTGGGCACATGAAAAAACAACAACTCTTTGGTATTAGAACCCGCCTGGGAAGAGAAGGGCTCGTGGTATCGGGAGCTGTCCGTTTAAAGTGAGAAAAATAGAAAGAACAAAAATTAACACATAAACTTTATGAGATATATCTACCATCTTTACATCTACCCTAGGATTGAACTAGACGATAATAATTTAAGGAATGAGCTGGCAGGGAGCAGGGAAAGTGGCTTAGACTTAGAACAAAGTGAGGTGGCGAGGAGTTATCAACGGCATATATATAAATATAAATCTAAGTATATATATACATGCTCTTTCAGAGAGCCAGATGACCGTAGTTATTAAGCTTTTACAATTAATTCTTAGTTTTGGGAAATGCATGACTTGTCTTCCTTATCGGGTCGTTCAAACGTTTTATAACCTGTTCTAAGTCTTGTGTCTCTATTTGTATGTCAATGCATTTGCCCGAGGTGATTTTCATTACGCATGCGCGGACATGCAGTCGATGACCTCATTTGCATATTCACATCATACTACCAGTCTTTCACGTCTGTCATATGACTGACTAATGGACACCTCACACTTGTTATTTATGAATTTCTAGATACAGTAAGGTGTGAACTAATGGACACCTCCTCACACTTGTTATTTATGAACGTGTCTAGAGTCTAGAGACAGTAAAGTATGAATAATGTAAACACGTTTATACAAACGGAGTGGTTATTTGGACAAAGCGTTTTCTTCCTTTGATGCGTCATTGGCTGTCTTGCAGATCGGTGGTGGTGGTGCAAGGCTGTGTGTGCACCCTCTTTTTTTTTTTTTTTGCTATCTCGATATAAATCATGACTTTATTGAACTGTTCCTCATGAATCTTTCCTCCAACTGTACTCGTCCGAAAAGAAGATCGATTTAAGGCTGTGCACGTCTCTAAGTCTCAACAAATAAACATACCTGTAATACTGTATGTGCAATAAAAATCACTTGTACACGAATAATCAGTGGAAAACATGTACCAGATAAACAGAGAGAGAGAAAAAAAATAGAAACGTTCATGCATACGCAATATACACGCCGAGAGAGAGAGAGAGAGAGAGAGAGAGAAAGATAGAGAGAGAGAGAAAGAGAGAAAGAAAAAAAGGGAGAAAGAAAGAGAGAGAGAGAAAGAGAGGGAGAGAAAGAGAGAGAGAAAAATAGAGAGAGAGAGAAAGAGAGAAAGAAAAAAAGGAGAAAGAGAGAGAGAAAGAGAGAAAGAGAGATAGAATGGGGAGGAGGGGGACGGACGCCTGAATCACTATGTCGGACACTTTAATTTCTTTTATAAACGGACAACGCTACCACGACCAGAGCAAGTGACCTGATATTAACCCTTTCACAGCGAGGTCTGATTCTAACACAACTGATCAATGCAAAATCGTGAATATATGTACGTTGTCTTAATACCAAATAAATCAGATTTCAGTGAACTGACATATGCCAAAAGCCTGAATTTCACTGAAAACTGATTTATCTGGTATAAGAACAGGCAAATCTTGAAGATTTTGGTGTCATTAGCGCTTTACACTTTTTACTTTCCCTGGCCAACAGCAAACATTGAAACACATAGGACAAGACAAGGGCCTGTTAGGCGTGTTACAATTTGTTTGTGGGACAAAGACACTGCTGTATGGAGGGCCAGGTACCCATTTTACTGCT
>JAUEKZ010192380.1:0-10381 GCA_031471865.1 Melibe leonina | reverse complement strand
TTATTCTGTTATCTATTTATATATTTTTTCCAGAGTTTCTGCCTCCGTCCATAATGCTTCCTCCTCGTCGCTTGTTCACTTTATTGAGTCAAGCAGTAGAACAACAGAAAGAAAAATGCCCATACCACAATACACAACACGACTCTGATCTCTCCTCAATATCCCTCCTCATGGACCATGCTTGCACCAGGTAAAATCTAATTCTTACTTTGTAGTTACCAGACTTTCTGGACCCATCTCTTACTTCTGGATGAATGTAAAACAATTTTTGTGGATTTTAACCACAACCCATTTGTATAGCAATTTTAGGCTACACAACTGATCTAACTTGGGTGGAAGCGGATTGAAATTAATCTCTCATGTTGATGGAAAGGAAGCAAAATTGTTTTTATAACTGGACATCAAATTTCAAAACGAGCTGAAATTTCCACCTGATTTGACTTGCTGCTAGCATATCATATTTTTGTTTGTTCTATAACATAGTATATGCTTTTTGGCGTGGGTAATTATAATTCTTCTAAATTTTTTTGTTTGTTTGGTTTTTTTTCCTACTTCACCAGAGAGCAGTTCCCAAATGTCACAACACAAGTTCTGTGGGACCATTCTGATGAAGTCTGGCATTGTCAATTCTCACCAGATGGAACCAAGTTGGCCACTGGATCCAAAGACAATAAGCTGATCATTTGGGATGTAGATCTTGTATGTGATTCTTCATGTATTTTGTTTTGAGAGTGAATGATGAAGAATGACTCTATAATGTATTAGTGAGAGAATTCAAATTGTTAGATTTTAATCTATGAATTTAAAAAAAGGTTTTATAGAGCGAGTATGCTGAGCTATCTTTAAGTCTTCGAAGTTATTTGTCAAGTTGTTGGATTATGCTTGTCATGTGATATTCTAATTTATGTTAAGATTTGTGTTGAATGCTTGTCAAGTTTTTAAATATGATTTTTAAAATTTCATAATGGAATAGTGAAGGAATGAAAAAATAATCAGCCACTATAATACCGTTATAACTTAAATAAATATGTTTATTTTTACACAGGATGAGTTTGAAGTCCATCACCAAAGGACACTTAATGAGCATAAGTTTGGTGTTGGTTTTGTGGCCTGGTGCCCTGACAACGTTCACGTTCTTGTGTGCGGACCTGATGAAACCAATGAAGTTGTCATATACAATGTCACAGTGAGTGTTGCTGTTTGAAAATTTCCTATATTGACAAAATGGCAATTTATGGCATAACAGTTAATGTATAGAACATTGTGAATAGATATGAGCTTTCTCTTTATTAATCCCTGACAAGAGATAATTGTGATTTTTTTCCACCATATTCTATAATCTTTCCAGTGAGAATATGATTTATGATAAATGATTTTAAAATTTGTTTTTGTTGTTTCAAAGGAAGACTGTTCTTTTCCCCCCTATTGTGCACCATTATGAATTTCAGTTGATGCTCAGTAAAAACTTTTTATTGTGGGCGCAGTGTAATCTGTATTTTTGTATTTTTTTGCTGTTATCATATTTAATGCTTTATTCATTGTTTTGAAATAATAACACAGACACAGTGTGAACTTAAGATGAAATTTTAAAGATCAGCTCTTAAAAAAATTCATATGGCAACTATAAAACAAACTTCTGGACTTGAAAATGTCAAAAGTATAAAGTGACTTAGGGTATGGATAAAATACGAAATAAAAAGCCTTATTACACACCAGTGTTTATTTATTTTATTGATAGTTTTTATCTTTGATACTAAGTTAGGTTGATATAATTTTTTAGCCATCAACAATCAAACTTGGTCAAGTACCTAGTTAAGTCTATAGGTGTGTACTTTAATTTAGTAAGCCATTTTTTTTATTGTCTTCCAGTCAATCTCTCAAACATAGAAAAACTTAAAACAAATCGGGGGAAAGTTATCCACTCTTTATGATGATTTTATTTTAGTCAGACTTAAAATGTTACTAAACTATGTCATAGTATTTTCTCTCTTGAAATTGATGGGAGAAAATATGGTGATTTTGTTTTGTTCTTTGCTCAGACAGGAGAGGTAAGGCAGAGAATCCACCAAAACAGTGATGACAGTTTGACCTATGCAGCCTGGATGCCTGATGGGAGGAGACTAGTTGTTGGTGGTGTCAGAGGCCAGTTTTACTACTGCGTATGTAGTGCCAATAGAATTTCCTTTATTTGTCCTGAAGGGGAATTGTCTCTTTCGGGCCTGTCCCAAGAAAAGACTGGAATATTAAAAAATTTGGGTTAGCTAGGTTTAGTGCTTTACCCAAAGGCACAACGTTGGTAATCAGCAGATTTTTGTTTTCAATATATACTTTGGACCAGACATGGGGATTCAAATTCATTCCGATACCAACTGTGCTTGACATCACTTTTTTGTGAGTTGTGTCCAACCTTGGACCACTGACTGTTTTATCATAGGATCAGTAACAGTTATAGAATTGATATCAATAGCAATGATACTGCAGGGTGTCTCAGAATAATCATGACTTGTGTGCACAATCCTTACTAACTGATAACTATTAGATGTGGGTGTGTTTGAGCTTCTTGTTTGAAAATCAGCCCTTATTTTTCACCACCAAAAAATCCTGAGAAAGTATAAATTACACATAATCAATCTGTGTTCAAGGATTTAATTAATAGAATTAGGCTACCCTGTCTGCATTTTTATATTCTTTACACTTGGCTTAAACAAAGTCATTTATCTCTCTCAGCCATTGATTTTTCTTCTATTTTTTACTTTGCCCTATTTAAAGTATGGTCTTAGCATATTATGTCTTTGCATTTTGTCAGGACATTGATGGCAACGTAATAGACTTGTGGGAAGGAATCCGAATTCATGGTCTTGCTGCTTTGGATGACAAAGTTGCACTGGCAGCAGACACTCACAACAGAATCAGGGGTTATAACTTTGATACACAGCAAGACTTTCCAATGTGAGTTTTCAAAAAAAGAATTTTAAAAATTAATCTTTGACAGAATGACTATGTGTCTAGATTCATGTCATGTCAGCCACAACAGTTTAAACATAATGAATTCTTTGCCCTCAAGTTACCTCTGAAAATGTACTATTGCACTTCATTTCATTGAATTTGCCAGAAGATAGTTTGATTGCTAAAATAAGTCGGTGATTTAGATTGTGTGTTTGTTTTTGAAAAGTGAAAGTGAAAATTAATAATGTTTTGTTCGGTAAAGTAAACAGAAGTAACTTTTTTCATGCATATGATTGATGTGGGTTTTTGCCTGTTTTTCCATTCACAGCATCCAAGAAGATCATCCAATCATGACATTTGTTTTAGATGATAAAAAAGAATTATTATTGGTGAACGTTGCTTCTCAGGTAAGACTTGTTTACTTTGCCGTTTTTGTTAAGGCTTTCAAGGTGTGGCAGCATAGTTTTCAATTATCAAATGAGAATTTTTAATCTTTTAAGCAGGATAACATCTTGTGGAAATTTGTAGATTTGCTAATATAAGATATTCAGGCATTATAGAAGGTATGAATTATCAACATGGTTTTGCCATGATTGATGCCGCTTAAAGCTAACATGCCTTGTTGTTATTTTCTTTTTTTCAGGGATGCCATTTATGGGATCTGAGAGACAAGGTGCTTTTACGCAAATTCCATGGACAGACTCAAGCCTTTTTTACTATTTATTCCTGTTTTGGGGGGCTCAATCAAGACTACGTAGCCAGTGGTAGTGAAGGTGAGTTTAAACTCAATTCAAAGAGTTCTCATATTTAGACTGACATGTTTCTCCTGGAATACATTTCTCGCATTTTTAAGTATAAATATACAAAATTATGCATTGTGACTGCTCTCTGCTTATGCTAGTTCATCATGATAATTAATGTGACTTAATTGTGAGTCAGTTGATTGGAAGAAGAAATAAGTTATTGACTTCAACAATTTTTTAATGCTCTTAACCCTTTCACTGCTAAAGACACCAACATTTTCAAGACTTGCCTATTCTTATGCCAGATAAATCAGATTTCAGAATTTTCAGGCTTTTGGCATAGGTTAGTTCACTGAAATCTGATTTATCTGGTAAAAGAACACATGCTTTTTCAAAATTATCATATTTGATTTGGGTTAGAATCAGACCTTGCTGTGAAAGGGTTAAGTTTAAGAGTTCTGTAATCAGTCATGTTGAAATGCACACTAACAGTAACACTCAGTCCAGCCGAGTCAGTCAGTGTATTGGAAGAAGGAGAAGAAATCCTATGTTGAAATCACTTGGGCTTGGTTAATGAAAATTCATACCACTCTTTTTTTAACTTTGACATCCAACATTTATGTATTTTGTGTTTTGCAGACCATAAAGTGTTCATATGGCATAAGCGTCGAGAATCCCCTGTGGCAATCTTAGAAGGCCATCGCCTCATTGTAAATTGTGTACACTGGAACCCATGTGAACCAAGCATGCTGGCCAGTGCCTCTGATGATGGAACAGTAAGAATATGGGGACCCAAAGATAGACAGAAGAAGAGAAAAGGTAAAAAGATGCATTGGTCACACATTATAATTGCACTGATTTTTCTTCTTTGTGCATAAAAGCTCATAACCTTAAAAATAGTTAACTGTAATTTGCTTTGAAAGTTGTAAACTACACATTTTACTATTGCATTTTGTTCCCTAGAACAATGGTTCATTCCTGTCCATCAATATTTTGTTTTTGGATTTCAACATTCTTCTGAATGAAATGTAAAAAAAAAGATACTAAAGGCTTTTCAAAAGTGTTAGAAATAACAAGGGAGAATGTGCAACCCGTGGAGATGAGGGTCTAGGTTTGAGCGAGTTAACTCTTTCACAGCGAGGTCTGATTCTAACCCAACTGAAATATGCAAAATAATTGAATATGTATGTGTTCTTATACTACATAAATCAAGATTTCAGTGAAATGACATGTGCCAAAAGCCTGGCCAGGCCGAAAAGAAACTATTGTCCCTTTAGTGTAATAAGAGGGTATTTGTTTATCCAATTTATAAATATTTTTTATATTTACGAATTAATATTTGTTAACTTTTCAGACAGCACAGCCAGCTCAGGGCGGAGCTCACCTGTATGACAATGAACGTGTAGCTGTCGTATTGTGATTGTATTTCTTCTTCATCAGTGCAGCACCAGATAGAGACAAATCAGAATTGGCCTGTGTGTTATCCTTGAAACGGATACTGAGATTTTTACTTTCGACCCATTGATATTTAATTGAAATCTTTTTTTTACCATTTTATGTAGAAAGCTTTTTTTCAAAATTGAAAGTCTTAATTTTGAACTTAGTAAGATAATTTAGGTAATTTGAAATAACAAAGGGGACTATAAGGAGTTCACATAGAAATAATCTGTTTGATAAGTTAGCTTTTGTTTGTGTTTTTGAAAAAAAAAAAAATCTTTATAGAGTTATTTTGTTCCCATCTGTGGGATGACCTGTCAGATTTATGTTGATAATCTGACCTGTTTTGTATAATCTGTACCTTTTTTGGTATAATCTTTGAAAGTACAGCGTGCGCTCCTTGCATACAAAATAGAGAGAGAAGAATATAAAGATATAAAAACAAGACTCTTAGAAAAATATTGATCCAGTACAGTTCATATGTATGATTAAAATTCAAACTTAACAATTTTTAGTGATTGTTGAGGCTGTGACACTTATGGTTAATTTTTTTTTTTAGTGGTATAAGTGTAAGTCATTTGAAATTTACATAACCGTATTAAAGAAACTTAAAAAAAAAATTCTTCTACAAAATGATGAAAACTTTCCTTCCTGCAATTGTTTTGGTATAAGAGCTGTTGATATATTTTATTATTCCATTTCTTACAGTGAGAGTAAATTTAAAAAAAACAAAAAACAAAGCAAGAATAGTTGGTTCTAGTTGCTAATATAGTGATTAAAAACTGACGATTTATGCAGGATGAATGTTGACTGGTTATTTTTACTCCCATTAACATGTGTCAATAGTCACAGAATTACCATACTATTCAAATGCATAATTCAAATGTTGGCTTCCAACTTTGGCCATTATTTATGCTTCAATACCATTTTGGGTCTTAGCAAGTTTTATCAGGTTGAAAAAATTATGATCTGGCTGAGTGATTTGACACTCGTCTCTAGGTAGCTTTTCTTTATCCGAAGGCATGCAACATTAAAATTTCTCATCTCACTTATTATTATCCAATATTAATCTTATTTATTTATTTGCTAGTTGAGAAGAACACCTTTTTTTATGTGCGGTCATTATTCACAGAGCCAATTTAGTCATGTCTCAGAACCATCATTGTATGTATACTTTTTATACATGTATATGCTGTCATTATTATACCTATTAAATTTCATAATGTCCACAAAAATGCTTGGGGAGTAAAGGAAAGAGATTTTTAATTTTTTTTTGTTTGGATGTAACGAAAATTAGACTGGTGATTGTTTTTGAAAGTCAATGATTGAAATACAAGCTATTTTACTTTGTAATCAAGTTGTGTTGTATCTTTATGATTTTTTGTAAATGTAAATAAAAATGATTTTTTCATGTTTATGGTTTTATCTTTGAAAACTAATATATAGATAATGAGTGGCTTGAAAGACTTGATTTTGTCGTGTAAGAATTTCTAAATTTGTAATTGTACGCTGTTTTTGTCATTTGACTTGTTTAGTCAGTGGTGAGACACACTTTTTGTATTCAGTTTCTCAAAGGACTCAAACTTATTTAGCCAGACGAAACTATCCCAAATTTATTACCTGGCTTGGATTCGAATCTATGTCCTCAAAAGTGTTGGCAGGTTACATGGTAGATATTGTGACTGGGAGCCTAATTGAGTTGTAGTAAACTATAAAAGGGTTAATCTCTTTTGCTGAAAAGCCATTATCAAATAGAATGCTGTATCTGTCCGATATGAAGATATTTTATCTGGTTTTACAAGGGAAAGAGTGGTGAATTTGAACACTTTTGCTGTTAAAATTGAAATGCCATCATACTTGGCAGGTATGGAGAGAAAGTATGATTTGATCTTTATGTTTGGACTGAATATGTCTAATAGTGATGGAATTCAAGATTTATTTTGCTCATGCTTTGTTTAAGGACTAATCAATCTTGATATCACTTTTATTTCCCGTGTATGCAATCCTTAAAATTTTCAATAGTTAACATTAAAGGGAAGCTTTGTTAGGCTCTCTAAGTTGAAAAAATGTACTAATATTAGTTTTGCGGATATATCTAAGTGGTCTTAAAATTTTAATTTAAAAAAGGAGCAAGAGTTGAGGAAATTCTATTTCCCTTTTAATATTCAAATTTAGGTTTTGAAGCAGACTATTTCCATCTGTTTATATTTGTTGTGAAACTTTTTTATAAAAAAAAAAAGATCTTTTGTTTTGATTTGATACATCCCATCAGATGATACCAATGATCAATATTTTGTCATCCTGTTGTTTTACCATTAATTGTGGCAATGTGTGAAGTACTACTTCTACTACAAAGAATGTCTTATTCATGAGGTGGTGATCTCAGGGACTCTTCATCAATGTGTTAACTAAATTAGAAAGAAATATATGTTTGTACTCCCCTATAAGAGTCTCATTTTCTGTTTTATTCATAATAAAAAAAAGACAGAAATATCTAGAACTGATGGTGATTCAAAGTATCTATGATTTTATGGTTTCTTGTACTTCAGTGTTTTAAACTAGGTAGAGTTCTTCGTACCTACTCAACTCCTTTTAGTTCAAGCTTAGTTCTGAGCAAAATTTTTGGCTTTTTGGGTATCAATATCATTTCTAGAACGAAGCAGTTTTAAATCCATTTGCAATTCTGGATTATCTAAGTCATTCCTTAGGTGTGTGTCCACTGGTAGGTTTTAGGAATAGAAAAATGGAATGGAAAAGTCTTGGGTGTTTCAATAGGTGCGATAGAAGAAATGCTATGATTATTTTTTTTTAAAGAGGGAGGGAGGGTATAGAACTTCTCCAATCTTTCCTTTTTTCTTTCTTGTGAATTATAATTGAAACTCTACTCTGTGCCTTTTCCGACCTTGTCAGGATTAAAATCTTGATGCAATTTTTAAAAGTTAAAGCAACTTGTTTCTTTGCTTTCAGACTTATGGAGATAATGATACTGCAAAATAAGTAAGAACAAAATTGCCTGCAACTTAATGACATCAAACAATGAAACATAATTTACATGTATTGATTTTCTCATATGAACACTGAGAGCACATATTTTGTCTCGTCCTTTCAAATTTATCACAGATTTGAAAACATACTGGAACCTAAATCAAGTTCTTAATGTTTATGTTGTGATAACAGAATATTATTTACTCAACTGAGATGCCTGTATTTCAATCCCCTTATCTATTTTATATGAGCCTGAAGATCTGCATGTTTGTAGTTACGAATAGGCATTGAAGCCGATCTCTTTCTTGTGCAGTTTTGTTTCCAAAATTATGTTACAAATTTATCCCATGTGTTGTACCCTCTCTGTAGGTATTGATGTGAACTTTTTTTGCTCACAATATTACAACCAGGGTAAAATGTGCTTTTTCTTAGAATCAAATGATATATATAATGGTTGGTCACTCTTAAGCTCTTATGAAAAATAAAATGTCTCCAACATATACTGACATTAATACCAGTCAGGAATAAGCTTAAAGTAATCTTTTAATAAGGAAGACACTCATCATCGAGTTACCCATATTAGGTACCGACTTTGTGGGTTAAGAAAAAAAAGACCTTTCATTGTCATATAAGAAGAGAGAACAGATAACAGTTACATGTTTCTGAAATAAACTATAGTAGCCTAGTTGATGGACAAAATAAGACATGGACTATGATAATATTATGTGCATATTGTCTGCTTCCACTTTTCCAATTGTGAACAAAGAAGTAAAAACTTCATCTGGTACTTTACATTTATTTTCGTTTTATTTCTGATCGTGAGCGTGTTACGGTAATATTTTAACTGACAACTGACAGAGATCATTAATGTTCCCCTTAGACTTTAAAAAAGTTTTTTTTATGTAAGAAAAATATTGGAAAAAACAATGCATGGGTGAATAAGATAAGGTAATGGTACTGTTTCAATATTTGTTTCATTATGAAATTTATTATACTGTTCACTAATTTAAAACAAATGATTGCAAGAGGCAAACCATTGAACAAAAATTGGAGTCAAACATTCCCAACTTTAAAAAATGGGCAGCAATCAGGCAAAGCTTTGAATTCTGAGACAAATGCTGGTGTGAAGTTCATTGTGAGAAAATGATACCATGAATATGGATAGTAGGTGCCAAATTGTGTCATAAATGTTTCACAAAGATTGTCCCTGAAACTGTAAACTTTGTCTTACTGTGTAGTTATTTTTCTTGTAAATAAAAATATCAAATTTTGATGATTTTTAATTGTATAGAAGCTTTATTACAATTTACAGTCATAACAAAAATTGTAGAGGGACAGAGAGAGAGAGTGGACTCTGATATCATGAAAAAGTGTATTGTAAACCTGAAACATTTGAATATTTTGGCATAAAATGTCTTTTCCATGTTTTAATTCTCATACCTTTTATTTAAAAAAGAATAAGCAAAAGAGACTTGTTCACAATTACTTGAACAAAGAAATCTCATTGAGTGATTTGGAAATAGGTGGGAAATATTGAGACTGTCGTGTAAATTAATGTTTTATAAAGTGAAGTGCATGAAATGAATGCCATCGTTGTTATTTTTTATTCATATAATTATGAAGAGACAGTGAAAATGGATACTTAGAAATAGCAAACAGCAACAGAGAGAACATCCATTAAACTGAACATGGATGAAAGCTTTACTTTAACTTTAATACTTTATGGACTTTGTTTTGTTTTGGAAAAAAAAATTATCTTTTATTGTGTGTATTTTTTTAATGTAATGTTTGCATTCATATTTTAATCCATTTCAGATTCATGCATGTGTGTGTGATGCAACTAAAGTTTGATGCCTTTATGTAAAATTGATGCCCATTTCAATAAACTAGTTAAAGTACAGTCACCCGCTTTTTATTCTATTTTTCTATTTCGTTAATTGTAGCTTTACTTCAGTGTTTGTGAAACTTGGTCATCCCCATGTTTTACACTGTGATACCTAACAACAAAGTGACTTGCTATCTAGGACTGAGTACCTTTGTACTACCCTTTGTGTACGAAAGTTCTCAGTCCTTCTGTTATTATGTACCAGGACCACAATATAAAACATAGGGGATTGTTAATACAGTTTAATAATGTAGTTAGATACCACTACAGCGCTATGGTCATATAAGCACCCAGGGGTAAGTAAGGTGATAGGCTAGTTAAAAGAACAGCCAGACTTTGAACCTGCCAGGGACATTTCACAGAGAGATGATTTACAAGAAAAAAA
>JAUEKZ010192346.1:0-25149 GCA_031471865.1 Melibe leonina | reverse complement strand
AAAGTAAGATGATAGATCAATCCAAAAGATAAGAAACAGAAGTAGCGCCCACCAGAGGCGCCCGCCAACCGCCCGCAAAAAAAAAAAAAAAAAAAAAACTCTTAAAAAAAAAAAAGTGACAAAGAGATGATTTACAGAAAGAAAAATCACCTCCCACAATCACAAAAGCAGGTCACACCGATGAATGGTTACCTCCCACATCATGCACAATTGTGGTCCAGGGAGACCCAGGATATTCTACTGCCCTTTGTGTACAAAAGTACTGTCCATCTAGATAGCAAGTGACCCTGTAGTTAGGTACCAGTGTAAAAAATCGGGGATAACCATAAGTCTGTTAAGACAACAGGGCAGGACCAAGACTGAGCTAACAGATACATACATAACAGCTGTTTGTGTATGTTTGTTTATGGAGCACTGGAGAGTGCTGGAAAAAGTAAGATGACAGATAAGGCAAAAAGAGAAGATACAGAAGTAGTGGCCAACGACCGCCCGCAGATATTTTTGTCTTGCTCCTTTGAATAAGCAATAAGTAATACATTGATTTGCCTCTCATATGTTAGCTTTTCATTAAAATTCAAGGATATGGTGTTTTTTTACATAAGGCGTAAGGACAAATTTAAAAAAACAAAATGGTACCTAATGACATGAAGTTGATGTTCATAGATTTAGAACAGATATACCCGTATGCAGACCTGATCAACAAAGAAACAACAACAACACAACAACAAAGTCACAATGACAAGAGAGACAGGAAAACATTATTACTTTTTCAAAGTTTTATTTTTCAATGGAAGAAAGTACAAATGATGACAACATGAATTTATTTACAAAGAAAACTACATGTAGTGCAATGCCGTCAGGTCAGCTATTGTGCAATGTCTGGAGCAATTATTGAGAGCAAAACACAGATTGGCTTTTCCCAAAATCTATAAAAGGATAACTACAATTTATGTTCATTGAAAGTTTTGTGGGTACTTTCAATTTCCAAAGTCATATCAGCACCCAGGGTGTAAAAAAGATGGCCGCCTTTATTTTCATGATATGAGTTGTCAAATTAACTTTAACATGCATTTTCACATGTTTTTTCATGACATTTTGTGAAAATAACAGCTGCCAAAAAAGATCATAGGCTAGTTCAAAGAACAGCAAGACTTGGACTCTGCAAGTGAGTTGTCCCATATCTCTAACATCAGATAATGCCAATTGAGTGTTTAACTCTCATTACCATTGACAGACTAAGGTGCAATGCCAACCACAGCACATGTAGTGTCGATCCACGAGATATTGCTGATCGATCTATGTAATACATACCAAGACTAACAGCAAGTTTGGTCTGAAATAAAGTTAAAAGAAAGAATCTGAAACATTATTATTTCAACATCATTTTGTTAGTCACAGATAAATAGAATTTGTGTCAAATGACGGCATCGATGTCTATTTAAAGTAATTTTTCAAACAAAGAATCATTTTTTAGTAACAGACATAGGTAAATAGAATCCTTGCCATCCAACACTGCATACATATAGCCTCAGGCCTATCATTGAATATCATGTTCAAGTAAAATTGGAAATCAGGCTTTGCTCATTTTTGTCATCATTGGCTATATTTTACAGTGGCAACAGGCTGATAAATTTCATAAAGAGAGACGGACATTTCAGACCTGTCTATGACCCCTGATTTTTCTTCTTGGTTTTAGGGTGCTTTTAACTGCTAAGGTCATGTCAGTGCACATGGGTAAGATAATAAAAAACAATAGACAGACTTGGACCCTGCACGGGACATCCTACAGAGATACAATGTACATTGAAAAAAAATCTTTAAAAAAAAGATGATTTACATGGGAAAAAAAATTGAACCCACTATAAAAAATCCATAAACCCCCACAAAAAAATGAATGCCATCAATAAAGCCTCTTTAACTTTAAATGACAATAAACTACTAGAATATTGTCAATTCATAATTCATGCCACTCTTGGAATGCCATAGAACATCAAGACAAGGAATCTTATGGTACTCTGAAATACGCCTGTTCAACTAGAATGAGAAATCCACATACAGTGGATTCCGTATAAGTCGATGTTCAGGCTTAATACATCTACTTAAAAGGAGTGTACTGTATATGAGAAGAGAGAAGGACCGAGAAAAAAGATTGACTCAAGCAATGTTGACCTATCCTGAGTCCATTGTACAATCACTCCACAATACTATTAAAAATAGCCTGGTTCCATGTCTACACTTGGAAGAATCCCAGACCTCTGTTATTAGCAAAATTTTGTAAGGTAAAACCAACCTCTTTAAGGGAGAAAACAGGACTACTTTTTGGCAAAAGTAATCTTCATGGCGTTGGTCGGGGTGATCTTGAAGCTCTGCAAGGCGTCCTTGGCAGCTCCTGCTTGAACGTCTGTCTCAAACTCCACAAAGGCAATGTCATGACGGCCTGGCACCAGTCGGACCTCTTTGAATCCTGGAAATCTTTTAAAAAAATAACAAGACCAACAGAAAATTAGGTTACCTGATTAAATGATCCCCAAACAGAGATTCATATACACCTACATGTTCTCTAAAGAAAAAAAAAAAGAAGAAAAAATGAATATTGTGCTGAAAACAGTATGACGATTGATGTTCATAAGGTACATTCAGCAGAAGCTAAAAAGGCCAAGAGCTTGTCCAGCCATTATGTTCGCTGTAAGCTAGTTAATTGTATGGTCTACTGTACATAGTGGCACGATGTGGTAGTGACACAGCCCAGAACCAAGGGGCACTGAGTTTAATTCCTACCTGCAAAACTTCCGTTTTTTCCTTGGACAACTGGCGTACCCCACCTAGACGTAAAATGCCTACTAATCCGCAATTTGGTTTTGGGAAAGTAATCTGATATAGACCTATAGTCCTATCTAGATGGTGGAAAACGTTCTCCATGGGCCACTAGACCACTAGATTTACTACATACATATCATTATCATGATTAAGCCCTTACTGGTTAAACAACATGGAGAGCATCATCTCTGTGGTCTCCTCTGGCAGGTTGGTGATGAAGAGGATCTGGTTGGGAGGCTGCTCTGGCATGACAGCAGCCACTGGGGCCACAGGAGGAGCAATGGGAACGGCAGCTGGTGGAGCAATCTGGGGAGGAGCTGTGGGGGCATCAAGGCCAAATGGGAAAAAAGGTAAGTAAGCAAGCAAATAATAGTGGCTATGTGTAAGTATTTTGTCAGTAGGTAGGGTATGTAAGTACTGTAACTGTAAGTAACTTAGTAAGTAAATAAATCATCAATCTTATAAACTAAAATCAAAATACTGATTTCGGCTATTCATTGACCGATTGCGATGAAATTTACCATGGTGATAAAGTAAATTTGCGTAAATATTACGTTATTAGTTTAAATAATTTTGTTTATCGAAGGCAAGGCCCCAAACAGTTAAACTTTTTTAGAATAGCAATTGGTCAATCATCAGTGGGAAAAATCTTAAGCGATCTATAGGGGTTTCAGGAAGTTTTATTCAGGAATATTTTGTCAATAATATACATAATCCCTATTAATAACGAGTTTTCAATAGTGTTTATAGTTGTATATACATATTCTGTCTATAAATTCAATTAAAAACCTTGCTATTTTGTATTTATTCGATTTTTTTTCTTAGTTGTTTTGCAAGCCTGGACCCCTTACAATCTATGATAAAAGCTTGGAGCTTCCCAGACACATTGGTCAGTACTTAAACCAGACATGCTGACTACGTCATGCAACCATCAACTTTTAACCGCTCGTTCACAATTTTTATTGCTAACGTTAATGATTAAAGGCAAACTTGACCACTCCTACCCCATTGCTCTTAAACAGCTGATTCTAGTCAGTACTAGATTGTGTGTTATTGCAGGTGTTTACGATACTAAATCCATCAAAAATTGTTTTTGGCTCTCAACTTTCCAAAACTTTCCTCATCGTAACAAACCATATGAATGGTTTTCGGTAATCAATGTCTTTAATGACTGACATGCACACAACAACAAACATTACGAACCACGGCAAACTACAAATAGGGGATGTTACTATATTATGGTGACCAGGCAAGCTCGCCCCGACTGGCAGGTAATGAGTTCACGACACGAGCGCACGACAAGGGTTAAATACGATTATTGCATAAAAGTATACAATTATCAATCGACTCAGAAAATGATTTGATTGCGACTATTAGTGTTGTGTATAATGAAAATATCTGCCAAGCGTACTGCTGGCTCGCGGCACAAACGGTCCGCCATTAATCATGGTCAGTGTTGTCGTGTATTTGAGGAAAAACATATGTCAAAGTTTCTCAAACACACATCCCTGACAAAACAATAAGAAGCTTATGTAGTTATTTTTTATGCCACTCGCATTGCTAACACACCAAAATAATCTTTGTTGGAGTGAATGACTCGGTTTGGAACAGGACTTTCATTTGTTCGTAGAGGAAAACCAAGACTCCTCTCCACCACAACATTCAACACTTTATAATCAGGCAAAAGCAATGCTGTTCCAAGCATAAAAAGTCACAGTGATTATCAAATCCAGACTTACGCCTGTTGACTTGAGGTGTTGGTATGTGAGCCTCACGTGCCTGGGCGTCAGCAACTGTGGCATGACTCCTGAAAGACGAAAAATAAATATAGTTTTCAAACATGGGAATTCCTGCCGTCATTTTATAAAAAATTGTAATAATGAATATTATAGCCTCAGGCCTATCATTGAATATCATGTACAAGAAAAATTGAATATCAGCATTTGCTCATTTTTGTCATCACAGGCTATATATGTATCATATAAATAACGAAAATAATAATGTTGACGTAAAGAGCGCCATTGTATACAGTATCTAGTAATCAGTGGCACTTCCCAGTAGGAGAAACATAAAAAGAGCAAACTAGATTCATGACCTTTGCTGAAAGGTAAGAAAATACAATTGTATAATTCATGAAAAAAAAAATATTTGAAAAAACTGAAGTAAATTTTACAAATAAACATTTTCGCCAAATGCCTCAGCCCTATCATTGATCTTCATAAACTCAGAGGATTGGCTCTAATTTCTTTCATCACAGGCATTGGTCACAAATAAATCTATAAGGAAACTGAAAGATGATTAACTTTAACTTTTGGCCACCCAAATCAGCCATGAGAGCTCTTTATAAACAAAACATTACCCATGACCTTTCAACCAAGATAAAAGCTCAAAAATGATGGAACAATGTGTGAAAGCAAGCAACTGGTCTCAAACCTGAAAATTCTTTCCAAAATGCTCAGAAACCTAAAATTGACTTACACTTTGCCACAAATAAAAACAGTTTAAAAGCTTGCAACAGAAGCTTTTGTTATAATTTTATGGCACTTAAAATTGCTAAGGTTATAACAGGTATGTAAGATAAGTTAGAATAAACAATAGCTAATCTTGGACCTGGCCAGTCACATTTTACAGGGAAAGGATTTACAAGGAAATAAGAAACACATCTCTCCAAATGTTGACAAAGAAATTATCAAATATGAAAAAAAATTAAATATCTCTTACAATCACAGAAAAGGACAAACAGAAAGAAAAGCTAACATCCACATAATGAATTACGGGCCTGGAAGGAGCTTTAAGTACCACAGTTATCACATCAAGTTAAAAAACAAAAAAAACAAAAAAACAAGACATTTGCTCATTGTTATTCATCACTGCAGTAGCAACAATTCATAAAATCAACATGAATTAATCAGGCTAGTATTGGTATATTCTCATAGTGACCAGATTTCAGGTGAAAAGTGATGGACAAATGGAGACAGTTTAGATGATAAAACAACTAACTGGCATATATATATACATCGTCATTGATTGGGGGATAAGCTCTTGACACAATCTTCTCGTCCACATAACAAAAAAACAGCTGAAGCCTCAGTCCTATCATTGATCTTCATGGAGAATCAGAGGATTGGCTCAATTATCATCATAGGCTTTGATAGCTTGTAAAAACATGGAATTCAAGCATGTACAAAATGAGAATAAAACCTTGCAGTTGACAATATCATGAAAGTCTAAGTGAAATGGACAATGAATGCCAGAGAGCCACACACAAATAAAGGCATTGATAGAAGCTATGAATGAGAGAGAGAGAGACACCAGTAAAGGCATTGATAAAAGGATATGAATGAGAGAGAGAGAGAGAGAGAGAGAGAGAGAGAGAGAGAGAGAGAGAGAGAGAGAGAGAGAGAGAGAGAGACACACACACACACCAGTAAAGGCATTGAAAAAGGCTCTGAATGAGACAAAAACATACAAGTAGAGACATTTCATCACCAGTTTTACAGCAATTCTACAAAATCACTGTCTTTACTTACTTTTTCTTCTTTTTCCTGCTCCCTTCCTCATCGTGTTTATCCTTACTGCGTTTAGGCTGTTCCACATAGGTACCCTTCATCTTGGCAATGACTTCTGAGTCTGTCTTTGAAAACTGAATTCTCTGAAAAAAAATTTTTTTTTAAAAGATAAAAATCAAAATTATCATATTTCACACCATTCAGTCGATTCCAAAATTGTCAAAGTAGTCTTTATATATATTTGGCCAAATATCAAAATAGAAAATATCTTTCTTATAACCTTGCCAAGATTATTCATCCCTATTCCAGAATTCATGTCAGCTCTCTTGAATTAAATCATAACGCTGGTTTTATCACTGTGAACAACTTGAAACAAAATGGTAATTAACCCCCCCACCCGCAACCTTACATCTAATTCTTTTCTCTATAACTAGAATGAAAAAATGTAAGGCAGGGCACTGACCATGGGCTTGTCATAGAAAGGAAATCCTTGCATGGAACGTAGGGCATTTGTCGCACTGTTGATTTCTTTGAAAATGACAAATGCTTGACCTCTCATTTTCAATGTTTTTAGAGCAACAATGTCCATTATCTGACCAAACTGGGAGAAGATTGCATACAGGGACTTCTTCAATTCTGAAATGGAAAAAAAAATAGTAAGATAGTAAAACAAATAACTATTGACCAATTGTATTGAATGGCTATTCTAAAAAAGTGACTGTTTGAGGCCTGGTCTTTGATAGACAAAATAATATAAACATACGCCTTTTATTTAATAAATTGAAATCTCTCAAACATAATAAGACCAATTCAAAACTTACGGAAATTGACTTTATCATTACAACCCGTCCACGAATAGTCAAATTCAGGATTTTGATTTTAATAAGATAATATGGCTAGCTATATTTTATTAATCTATTATCCTAAAAGACAAAAACATCTGTACGGATTAAGTATGCCAATGAAATTCTGGGCTTTCTCAATTCCCTGTTAATCATCAATTTCAGACTAAATGGCAATGTTACAATCAAAACCAAATCAGAAGCAGCCATAAGAAAAAAAACATACAAACAAAATCACCAATTCTAAAGATACTTTGCAGCATGGCTAAGTACAAGAATTGATTATCTTGTCCAGTCTCCTGTTAAAGTAAGAAAAAGCTGTCATTCTCAGATACACAGCAATTTGTCGGTCATAAATGATCATACATACAACAACCCAGTCGCACTGTCCAAGAAATGCCAATTCTTTATTAATTGCTTCTTACAGAAAGAAGAATGCTTAATGCTGACATTTACTCTAGTTCAAAGCCAATTTTCCCCCTTTGTCATCATCATCAGGTGAGTGGATAAGTCTGATGTATGATGAGAGAGAAATAATTCTTTTCTTTTTTCACATTTTAAGTTTTAAAAATGACCAAAAGACATGAAATGTACACCATCACCACTTACCATCTTTCTTGATCTTTTCATTCAAGTTATTAATATAAACGGTGTGATTGGGAGGAAGGCTTGACATTTTTACTGGCAAAATAGTCTGAGCTGATCTGTGAAAAAAAAAGTTTAGAATGCAAGTTTAAGGTAAGGTAACAAAACATTTTACGAGTGTATCAGTCGCTAGCATTCCAAATCATTTTTCTTCGTGTATAAAAGTTATCACTCTACTCTATGTTTACATTCTTTTGAGTGAAATTTTATTGTGCGTGAGTGTGTGATATTTTTGGAAAGTATTGTTTCATTAAAGACTATCTACTCTCGGTATTTGTACGGTCCGAGCACATGGCTGAAATTTAATAACTAAAATATGTTATCAAATGTACTGAACATGAATATATCAAAATTATTTGGGGGTCAACTCCAGTTAGGAGTTCTGAATTATTGAAAACTGGAATATTTTTTGCTGATTAGGTAAATTTCGGCCATATTTGATAAAATTAGGTAAATTTGGCTGAGTTATCTAGCGGTAGCACGTTAGGTCAATTTGGAGAATAATATGGCGGCCCTAATTAATGAACCCATCAACATTCTGCGTATGGACCGGACACTTTCGAATTAGAGATCTAGAGCTAAAGGGGGGTTTGTGCTAAATAGTGTGATTTTATGCTCAATTTCGTGATGTGCTTACTTTGGTGAAATCTGTGTCGATGGAGTGAAATCTGCCGCTCTAGCCCACGGCCCAAATTAACTAATCCCTGTTCATCCATGGACCGGAAGAGCGTAAATAAGGTCAGTTTTGAATGTGTCTTGCTAAAGGGGGGTTTCATCCATGATTTTATGCAAAATGGTGTGGTTTTATGCCCAATTTCTTGATTTTTTGCTTCCTGTGGTGAAATGTGTGTCTATTTTGAGCACATCTGTCGCTCTAACCCATTTTGACTGTCTTTCAAAATGGCGGAAATCACTCTTTTTCAGGGGGGCTGGAGGCGCGGTGGCCTAACTGGTAGTGACGCAGCACAGAACCCGGGCGCCCCGGGTTCCGATTTCTACCAGGGGCACTTCGTTTTTCCTTGGGCAAGAAAATTTACTCCAATTGCCTCACCCCATCCAGGTGTAAAATCCACAATTTGGGTTGGGGAAAGTAATCTGCGATGGACAAGCCAGAGGGTGGCAATCATTGTCATTTGTCTGCTTCGTGCGACAAAAACCAGGATAAGCTCCGGGTCCATGAGGCTCTGATAAGTAGGACTGTAGACCAAAAAACCCACCAAAATCGGCTGTGTGCTCGCATCGAACATTTACCCTGCAAGTCTTTCTAATTCTATCCGATGCTAGCCTCGATGAAATCCCTGCTACCTAGTCTCTCTGCGGTAACTTTCTCCTCTTTGGAAAACAACATGAATTTCGCATCATCTTGAAACTATCTTTTATCTGCAACTGGATGAGAAGAATCACTCCATTACCATGTCGATTGACTGACGTAAGCTATTCTCATCCAGTTGAGAATATCTTAATAGGAAAATTGTGACTCTCGGAGAGCAACATTTGCGTCTATTTATTCCGACAATGCTAAGCCTACCATGCTTTCAGTCCTGATCTCATTCAGACACGAGTCTTTGGTCTAGAGAGCTAAGACTAATCCTACCCCTCAAACCTTTAAAATTATGTAGAAAATTAGGGCATCGTGACTACAACCGCTAGCCACGACATTAATGAGACACATACCATGTACGAATAATCACTGCGTGTTTAGTAAGTCAATGTCTAGATATCTGTAAGATATCAATAAGAAGTCAGGCGTGAGCGAGTGGTTGAAATATATGAAGAGAGAGGGTTGAGCGGTTCAGTCAGTTGACTTGCATACTTGCATTGCACGGCGTCCGGATACAGAACATTATTGTTGGTCAAATAGGACGGCGACGTTATTGCGTATACGTATAGAGTGGAAAACAGAATATCTACATACATTTACCACATCCTGTTTCAGTGCCTTTGGTTGGTCACATAATTCTTAGTTAGACTAGACTCTAGATAGCACTCTAATATCTTCTAGGACGTCTATATCCCCCTAGATTGTCTATCACGTCACTAACATACTATTGGTCAAGGCTTCCTATACTCTATACATTACATGCTTCGATATTCATCATTCATCCTTAAGCAAAATGACTGACCAATAGCTATTATGTAGGCCCTAAATGATCTGAATGAATTCTTTCAGTGCTCGGGTTATTTATCAAAATACTAACTCAAGATACATTGAACTTTTTATACCAGATGAATCAGATTCGGTGAACTTACATATTCCAAAAGCCTGTATTTTGGTATATTATGTCAATTCAATGATTTGAACCACAACGGTTTTAGCGCTGGCTGAATTGATGTTTGCATTTCAATTTTGGTTATCCTTCCCCAAGACACTCTAAGATTGTTTCCAATGCAAAAAAAATAGATAAAACGAAAGAGTTCAGACTATATCAATGATAATAATAATAATAATAATAATAATAATAATAATGATAAACTCTTATATGGCGAATTACCACGACGTTGTCATGCGCAATGCGCTTTACAATGATATTTAAAAGGAATGTAAATCAGAAATACATGCACTAATCATAATATGTACATTAAGAAAAATAGCAATATTAATCGAGGTCAGGGATTTTCTAAACAAATAGGTCTCAAGCGCCTTTTTGAAAGAACTTAATTCATCAATATTTCTTATTGTTTTTGGAAGGGCGTTCCACAGGAACGGTCGGGTGTAGCCAAAAGAGCGTTCCCCATATTTATTGTTTGTAGTTCATTTGGGGAACTTTTAAAATAGTGAGATCGGATGACAATCTTAATTGTCTGGTAGGGCGACGACGCTCAATTAAACTTACTCAGATAAAGAGGGGCTAAATCATGCAAACATTTAAAAGCTAAAACTACAACTTTATATGCAATGCGCTCCTCAATGGTCAACCAATGTACCAGTAATTCGTATAGGATTGGCATTACTATCTAGATAGACGTGTCTTTACCAGACTCGATAGGCTAGAAGTCCTACTTACATTAAATTATTGCCTGTTCTTATGCCAAATAAATCAGTTTTCAGTGAACTGACAAACAAAAGCCTGGATGGAATTCAGGCTTTTGGCCTATGTCAGTTCAATGAAATCTGATTTGTCCGGTATGAGAGCATACATTTTCAAGTTTTGCATAATTCAGCTGGGTCAGAATTAGACCTCGTCGTGAAAGGGTTAGTCTAGACCCGAAACACTCAAGACCACCCTACAAGTACAAGATCACGGCACCCATCGCATAGCCGACAAGCACGGGACTAACGAGTTAACCACCTAGCCTGAGGGGAGCGGATTGCTAAGTGGTTAGATCGCAGTCTTGTGCTGTCGGCCAGGCATGCCGTAGCAAGGTCCCGGGTTCGATCCCCGCCCAGATACATTTTATGTGTCTCTGTTTTTTCCCTCCATTTTTTCTGCTTTCATTGGCTTTGTCGCGTTTCTGCACTGCATATTGTTTCAAGTTTGACTCATATAAGATAGATAGATAGACAGACAGGTAGAGAGAGTACTGTATGCTCTACCCGACCGTCTGGTTTGCCTGTCCACCCTAAAAAATCGCTCCTATAGATGAGTTTCAATTACCGTATTATTCTAGACTTAGAGTCTAGGCTTAGATAGTCTATAGCTATAGTAAAGAGACATATCTATCTCTTTTCTAGATCAAATTGACAGTGAAGCCTAGTGTAGGTAGTTTAATATGATTTTATTCTCCATCATCAAGTTATCACGTACATACGACTTTGACTTACGTTTTACGATTTGTACTTTTATTAGACGAGAGTGGTAGAGTAGATAGTCAAGTTGTTTGTAATCATGATATCTGTAGATCCCTATGTATCTAATCTACAGTCTACTCTGGAGGTCTTAAATAGTCTAAATTAGTTCTCTAATATAAGATCAGGTCACATAAATGATAACTATCCTATCCGCGATCTGTCGGACACTGACTTAAAAGCGAACTCCATTAAGAATAAAATAGTTTGAGACTATTCGGTTAAAGGTCAAAGGACAAATACCCATGAATTACAATATGAAATCCCCGTAGTTACACATTACACACATAGATGATCGATTAGTACTGTTTCGCTTTTTTCCTGTTATGTGAAGATATCATCACAATTCGGCTTCAAACATTTGGAATGTAGCTGAACAAAAGTTTTGTACTTTCTCAAATCGTAAGTAATGTAAAAATACTGTATAGTTTATGTCATGAATACTCTGTGACTCACACTGCTGACGTCTGAGATAGATTTTAGTCGAAGGCTAGTGTCGTTTTCATTTATGATTCTCATAAACAAGAGACAGCGAAATGGGGCTAAAAGACCAAGTGTCCCTAAAGGCACAGTAAACAGTAGATGTTAATAATCTTCTTGTAGGGTTAAATCACAGAAACTATATGTGTTGTATTTCCAGCTGAAATCTTTCATTTTAATTTCAGTGCTTCTAACAGGCTCACACACTCACTGTGCTTTGGTCAATAATAGATACGGTTCAGGCGCCTTTAGTAGTAATTGAGACAATTAGATAAACGTAGATAGACCTAGATTGGTATCTCAAGACAAACACTCATCTAGAGCAGCAAATCCTTTTCTTTTTCTGTCATCCCTTCTAATTATATCTTACATTTATTGTGGTTCTTAATGTTTTTCACTTCAATCTGAATAAGGCTTCTCTTTATTTTGAATTTGTTGTTGATTCAAATGGGCGGACTACTAGATTTTAGAC
This sequence comes from Melibe leonina, assembly GCA_031471865.1. Taxonomy (NCBI): domain Eukaryota; kingdom Metazoa; phylum Mollusca; class Gastropoda; order Nudibranchia; family Dendronotidae; genus Melibe; species Melibe leonina. Next base: position 12,597 of record JAUEKZ010192346.1, on the reverse strand, counting down.
CTCATCTTATGACCACAAGTTTATCAATCTATCATCATAGATAATTTAGATCTGGCCTACAGACCTTTTAGAATATTTATATCCTAATGAACAGGATATAATTTTTCATGCATTAGATTTTGAGCTAAATGGGTGGAGAACAGGAGTAAGTATCTATTACTCTAAATTTGAATGGAATGAGCAATGAAATGCCTCCTTGACTCAAAAACTTATAGTTGTATATGAGAGAGATCCTTGCAACTCATTAGCTAATTTTTAGATCTTGTCTATCAATAAAGCAAAAGAGAGGCTTTGAAATGATAAGTGACTATTTTCTTGAACATAGGAAAATAAGCCCCATCCTTATTTCCCCAAACTCTCCTTGATCTTCAACTTGAAAGAAATTGCTGTCCTGTGTTTGCCACAAATTGAATGATCACTCTTTAGAAATGATTGTTGTAACAAACCAGTTTGTAAGCAATGGTTTCAATTTCATGATTGGTGCAACGAGATGTATGATGACTTCCAATTCATTTTCTTGGGATGGCAAGTCAGAATAATCTGCAGAATTTAAAGTGGATTTGTGACCAGTTTTCTGTTGTTCTTTTTCACTTCAGGTCTCTATGCCTGCTGCTCTCTCTTTCTTTTTCTCTCTTTCTCTTAGATTCTATCTTTCTCTTTGGTGGAGACTTTTGTTTGAGATACAGATGAAAGGTTTACTATCATTTGCGAGAAGCAGTGAAAACACATTGGGAATCGAATGGTGGGGGCAAAGATGAATGTTCAGGTTAATTATATAGGTCAGTATATTTTTTTTGTCCAAAGTGTTCTGGGAAATAAGACAGGCCTTTTTTCAAGGCTAAATGACACAATTGTGCAATGCTTTTTACATTTTATTTATTACACATGTAGTTTGGTCTCAGCTCAGCTGTCTTAGCACCAATGTACAAAATTTCAGCAAATTGCATCTTTTGTCACTAGGTTGACTAGAGAAAAAGAATATTACAGTTGTGCCTAATCGGATGCGTTTTAATCTTTCACCTGCGGGTCTTGCTTCACATGGATTATCACAATTTGGTTAACTGTCCTGACAGCACTGTTTGCTTAACTAAGCATTAGTTTTCATGACTTCTAGAGCAGCTAAGTCCTCAAATTGTGCGTAAACAGTGTGGTGGGGTTGTTGTGGTTCAGGCTTATTTTATTATGTGGCAAAGTTACGCACCTACACACATTCAGACACACAGCCTCTTTACTTTTAGTTAAGATTATCATCTTCACAATAATTACAAACTACAGTTATAGGATTTTTATATGATTTTTAAATCATGTGGAGGTAACTTAACTTATGTTTCAAACAGGAAACTTTTTAAAGCAATCAGTGTTTTTTTTCTCTTCTTCTTGCAGACAAATACCAAAAGAAAGGATTTGAAAATAATGGCTTCATGGTTCAGATTATCTAAATGGTCAGCCCATCATCGTGAAAAATGCTCTAGTTTTTCATCTCCCCCTGTCAATAGAACACTGTAGAACACTACCAATTGAATCTCAATGTTGAGGTAAGGATTAAAATTTGTTCTTTTAACACATTCTTTTTGTCATTACAGGATTGCATATGGTAAATACCAAGCTAGCAGAATAATTATTAACTTTGTTGACGTCAAGGGGGTTATTTTGATCAAATGAAACCTATTTTATTATACACGTAAAAATTGTCCCAGTTAAAGAGCAGAAAAAATGTTTTCGATACGGAAACAGGGAGAGAGATAGATTGTTTATCATTTTCTTAAGAGAAAGAGAAGGGTAAGCATTCAGCTGGCTCAGGTTTCAGGAGACTTTGGAGTTGTGTATTCAGCTGGGACTGTCCCAATGTCAGAGGGCACAGAAGGTGAGCTTGAAGGCTGATCTGTTTGTCTTGAGGAAATGCGTTATAATGCAATTTCAACAATCATCCAACTTGATGAGAGCAATATTGTTTTTGACTGTCAGTCTGGGTTCCCTTTCTCGTCTGTTTTTGAGCTTCAAAAGTGTTTTAAGGTAATTTTTGTTGGGTTTTTTTTTGTTTGTTCTACAGACAAATTTTATACAATGGATGGTGATGGGTCAGGTTTTACATTTTCAACTTCAAATATTCAAAAGTAAGTTGGTATATTCCTCCAGTGTTAAAATAGCAGATATTAAAAAGCTTTTGCACCTAAAGATTTTTTGGCATGCATTAAGCTTAGCCTTACAAGTCACCTAAGCCTAAGGGGATGATAGTAAGTTGATCATACTGCGTATCAAATTGAATCAAAGGGAATTGACTGACCTTTAGCCAAGATAAAGTTTAATCCAATGATCAGATCTCATGCATATGCTTCTTTTGTCTTTTGTGTGCAAGGATTTTTGGTTTGTTTTGATGTAATGAGTAAGGCTATTAGTAATTTGTAATAGAACCTAAATGGTATTGAAAGACAAGGGATCAGATGCAATTTGAAGGGGGTTATCAACAACTTCTCATTTCTTTTACTTATTTAGATTTATTTGCCCAGTCATAAATACTTAGCTTGAATTGGTCCATGCATTGTAAGAGGAATATACATCTTTTGCTAGATTTAATTGAGCATATTTTCTTTTCTTTTTCTGCCTTCAGGGTACAAGAATCAGCTGATCCAATGGTACGTCATTGTGCTTGTTCTCTTAACGTTTGTATATATTTGCCTTTCATGCATTTCATTGTAGCTTGATAAAAGTAAATGATATTGGGTTCCCATATGTGAAATCTTTGCTCGGCAGCGAATTCCTTATCAGCATTTTTTTTTTACAACGGTTGAAAGCAAAAATATCTTCTCCAAATGTTTGCACTATGATGTACCCATTACCTTTCTATGCTGCTTTAGTTAAAAGAGAATGCTTGGCAGATAATTCAAATTTGATTAATAATAATCATTACATGACTTCAATTCACAGAGGTCTGAAATTTATGTCCTTATTTCATTCTTCTTTGCAGTCGTCGTGGGGTGACATGTTTTTAGACAGCATCCATTCGGATGAGCCCGCTGGACCTGCCTCAAACGGTGACTCAGCAACAGATCAAGGAACCACTGTGCCAAATACCCAACAGTCAAACGCTACACGGCATTTGCAAATAACGTGAGCATATTCTTTTTAAGCACTTTTTTGAAAAACAGACATTCTAGAGTACATTGAAGTAATCTGGTCTACATCTTTTCTGATTAATTCACAATTTCTTTTTAATTTTTTATAAATTTTTGAATTAATTAATCTGAATACTTAATCCATTCGCTGAAGCAATATTATAAAATGCCAAAGTTTATACCGAAGAGGAAACTAAGGTTTACATTTTTCTTTGTTACACATACTAATTTAACTGTCTTTTATATCTGGTGTTTTTTTTTCATGTAAACTTTCAGGTTAACACAACAGAAAGAGAATGATCCTGGCTCCTTAAAGAAGTTAGTGACTTGCATTCAGTTAACTAATATTTAAAAGCTCTTGTGTTTTAAGACATTGAACATAAATGATGTCAACGCTGAAGGCGATATGGAAGATGAATGCTTGTTTCAATAATTTTTCTGATTGGATATCTATTTTTTTGGTATTCACTTTTTATTAGGATATCAGAGGATTGGAGAAATGAGAGAGTAGCAAAAAAAAGATAAATAAATATCCCTGAGCTCAGTGATTCCAAGCACTTCCATTTTTCCTTTGGCTTGAAAAGTTTCTTTGATTTTTCTCATCTTACCCGGGTGTCAAATAGGTACCAACCCTTGTTAATGAATAATGAAAAGATTCTTCACATCTGCACTCTAATACAGTTATCATGTGAAGTAAAGAGATAAAGAAATTCTAACTTGCTCTATAAATCAGTGATGACAAATTTTTCTCCAAGAGGAGGAATTCCTCCTTTTTGATGATGTTTTCTCCTCTTTACCTCTAATTAGATAAATTTTTTTGTCTTTTTTTGTCTCTATAAATCTGGCTATTTTCCTCCTTTTTCATGTTTTTGTGTTATCATCACTAATAGATGTGTTGTGTTTATTTAGCAGTGTTTAAATTTTAATGCAAGGAAATGTCTTCTAAGTTATTTTCAAGAAAATTAACTGGGTTGTTCATTTTTGTGTGTTTGTGTGGTTTTTTTTTATCTCTTCAGTATTCCTACACATCTGCAAGCCTCTGTTCCCAATAACAGTAGCGCTGTTCAACAGCCTCAGTCCAACACATCCAATATTGCGCCTGTCACTTACCTCAATCCATCAGTTGTCTCACAGCCCCAACAGCAGCAACAGATATCTTCCGTGGGGAATTTGCAGAATGTGCTTTCAAGCAACCCTCATCAAGTATCCCAGGGAAATGCAAAAGTGGTCCAGATTGGCCCTTCTTTCCCTGTCGCAACTGTGAGTGTTTCAATGTGTTTTATAGATCCTTTGTTTGTACTACTTATCTTGATTATAGGAATTGCTTATGCAATCATTTTTACAAGAGACTCGTCAGTCAATTTTGAAAATATGCAGAGAAAAGCCACTGAAAGGATTTAGGGTCTTGAATATTTGTCATGTGGGGAGAGATTGTAAATCCTTGATTTGAAAAGTTTGAAATACAGAAGACTGGAGTGATTTTATCCAACTCTATAAAATTGATGATATAAACTTGCTGATTTCTTTACCCTTTCCATGACTGGAGCGGATGTGTGGAACTTTTGCAGTGTTCATACACTCAGAAAAATAAATACAAGAATTCATTCTCAAGCAAGAGAGATGGGGATGATGAGAAACTAATCCATAAAAAACAAAATATTTTGGGATAGAAAGACTCAAACCTAATACCCATGGGTTTAGAGTCATTTACCTATTCTGCTGACAAGTGTAACCCATTCGACCATTGCGACTTCTTATCAAGGGCACTATTCTAGCCTTCCATAAATTGGTCCTAGATTTTAATGTGCCATTACTGAAGAATATGGTGCTGACCTTCATAGTCGTAGATCTCATGCTTGATATGTAACAGAGATAAATGAAAATGTGGAGTTATTTGATAGCTTAATGATAACACTGCCTACAGAAAATAGGAAATATAATCAGGAATGATGATGTCCTTGGTATTCTCATAGGTGAATTGGTTATGGAGTTAATTTGTAAAAACTTCACAGGGAAAAGGGGACAAGGCCCTCCTTACTTTTAAAAAGATAGAGATGCTACGAAATAAACTCAGATAAGTTATTTTTTTGTATTTGATTCCTTTATTTTCAGATGCAGCAACTTCCCAACAATGTACCTATACAGACCTTGCTTCAACCAAACCAGACTCTTTCAGGCCAGACCATATACAGCAACCAAAATCAGGGTCTTTTTCCTCAGGGCTCAGTCCACATTGAGAACCCAAAAGTTGTCAATGTCAACTTTGGACCTCATGTTTTTCAGCAAGACAGCAGTGGGCAGCAGGCCATCATACAGGTATGGACGAAGAAGTTTGGATTTGGAAAATCAATTGAGAGATGTTGTGGTTTCTTTCTTTGATTGTTTTGTTTGAATTCTCTTTGCTAAATACCCCTGCCACCCTCTCCAAATTCTGCATACTCTTGTTTTATTGTTAAAGGATTTTTCTTTACTTATACTTTAATTATAGGTATTTAACATTTTCACTGGCTCTGTAACTCAATAGGTAGAGCATAGGTCATGCAACCAGTAGGGTGTTGCTTAAAAACCCCTGCTGTGTCATACCGAAGATGTTAAAATAAGCTTTTCCGCTAGTTGCTTTGGATAATGGAAAAGAATGCTGAGACTGGTTGACCTGGTGTTCATATACTGTTACTGGGCGAGCTGTTTGGTATCTTGTCTAAAGAGCTCCACTTTTAATATGACCTAAACTCTATAAGAAAGTTCAACACGCAACAAACAACGAAACCAATCAAAATAATTTTTATTTTTTTCCTCCCCTCTTTTTTTCCTCATATCATTTTGTTATTTGGTCAATAAATGGCAGAAAAGAGATACACAGAAAGGATAGGTACTTTATTTTTTGTTAAGCTCGTAAAATTTTGCATTTGAAAATACCTTTTTCGTATTTTTTTTGTCCACACAGTCGATTAGCCTTACACAGCCCATCATGGGACCTCATGTCATCAACGCCGGTGGGTCAGTCAATCATGTCATAAGGACAACAATGGCCCCGTCTGGCCCGACACTGATGCCCAGCTCAGCATCAAATTCAAGGCAGATTGTTCTTCCTACGGGTCAAACTGTTATTCCAAGGCAGTCAGCAGCCCAGCAGACGGTACCGTTTTCCAAGAATGTCGTGCTGCGTCAAATTAATCCAAGTGTGCAGTCTGTCATTGTGAGTAGGGATATTGTTTTTTTTTTTTTACTCAGTTTTATCATTACTTTCTTTAAAAAAAATGTTTATTGCTTGAGTCAATCCTTGTTTATTTCATTAAACCATTCTATCATCTTTTCAGCCATAACCATTTAATAGTTGTTTTATTAGAGCCCAGTTTTATGTGTGTTCCTAATGATATTGTAAAACTGCAAAAACCGCACAAACTTTCTATGATCATCTGAACAGTAGTCTTGCTGTAAGGACCAAAGCCCTGTGATATCCCAGTTAATGGTTAAAAGGCTTTAATATGTACATTTTAAAACTTTTTCATTGTAAAAAAAAATATGCAAGGCAGACAGATTTGATATTACTACAATCACAAAAACATAAAGCTCTTAAAAAAAATATGTCCTTTTGTCTTAATGGAAAGTATTCCAAGAGGAATTATATGGTAAGAGCATAATACCAGTGATATTAAAAAAAAATATATATGTCTTAATGGCTGGTAAAGAATAACTCAAGGAATGAAAGAATAATTTCAATAAATGAAACATGATTTCTTTAATCATTTGTATGACCAGTCAGTCTTGGATTTAATTTTCCATTCACTATTTTCAACTTTTTTAGTACCAAGGTGACACAGTCTTGATCTAATTTTCCATTCACTATTTTCAACTATTATAATACCAAGGTTACACAGTCTTGATCTAATTTTCCATTCACTATTTTCAACTATTTTAGTACCAAGGGGGCCAGAGCAATGTTGCCAATCAGCTGATCCAGTCCCCTCAAACTTTGATAGCCTCCTCTGGCTCAGGACTGCAGGTGGTGAGTGCTGGCACAGGAAACAGTGGCAACCAAGTGCAGCTGATTGCTCAGCCCTCCATTAATCAGACAGCCATCAGCCAGCAACAGGTATATTTTCTCTCTTACTATGCTCACCAGAATGAAATCCCCACTCTGTTTTTAACCCTTTCAATGCTGAGGAAGCCAAAATCTTCAAGACTTGCCAGTTCTTACACCAGAACCTACACCTGAATTTCAGGCTTTTGGCTTATGTCAATTCACTGAAATCGGATTTATCTGGTATTAGAACACGTACATTTCCAAGATTTTGGATATTTCAGCTGGGTCAGAATCAGACCTCGCTGTGAAGGGGTTAAACTTCCTGAGTAATAATTAATGGTTCATCTACCACTGCTAAATTTTGACCAGCCATGGTGTACAACTTTTTTAATGTAGAGCATTTTTCTATAAAGATTTCTACATTTTTACTGTTATTTCTGGTTTGTAACGTTGCTTTTCTTTGTTTGTTGGATAGATAACCTTGTAAATAAATAATTCATTTTTTATTTTCAGTTTATAGCAAACATTTGATCTGTAAATTGTTTGGCGAACCAAAATTTGCGACTAACACCCTGTTATCAATAGTTCACATTCAGATTTTTTAATAGCATTGAATATTGTATTTTATGTCTACAAACTTTTGAGTCATCCTAAAGCATTCCATTTAGATCATATATATATATAGCTTAGACGAGGTAATCTCCCTAAATTGTTTATGAGAGATAAGATAAAGAAAATATTTGAAATGTGATGAGACAAGAGTTGATGTTGTCATGTGTTTTATTTTTCTTCTCACTCAGATCAGTCAAAATGCACTGATGAACATAATTGGTAGTCCTGGAATGGTGCCCAGTGCCGGTAACCAGCTGTCTAATATCGTGCCAGGACACAACATTGTGGTCAATGGACAGATGTTGAATATCAGTCAGCTGGGTGGCTTAACGGCAATCCCTCAGCTGCAGGTCCAGTCAAACAAAGTAAATGATCCAACAAATGTGGCAGGCATCAGCGCAGGAAATCAAACCAGCCAACTGCAGGCCACGAATCAGCAAGTCTTCATCCAGCAGCACCAGAACGGCCAGCAGCAGATTGTGCTCCAGCCTCGGGGAAAGACTCCATCTCCTGCGCCGTCGCTTTTGTCTGACAACTGCCAGAGGATCAGCCATCAGGGAAAGATAATGGGATCTTCTGGCCCAAATACCAACTCTGCCTCCTCCACCCCAGTCCTTACTCCTACACCATCCACCCCAACTCCAACTCCCACTCCAGATAATGTGTTTGACGATCTGTGCGGCCCTGTGACAAAAACAAGCCATAGTAACATCTTAGAGCAAGCTCTGAAAATGTCTAGTATAGATTTTGATTCTATCGATGAGGATGATTTAAACTTTCTAACAGATGCCCCTGAAAGCAACACTGCACCAAGTATAGTCCCTCCCAAACAACAGAGTGCTTCAACTTTTTCTTTTTCTGAAGTAAAACCACTGCCTACACTGAAAGCTAAAACTAAAACAGTAAAGTCAAGGCAGCAAAAACAAGTGCAACCTATTATCAATGTTACAGTTAGCAACAGTTTACCTCACAACACACCGTCGGAACAGGTAAACCCTGTTATGCCAACCCAGCGGCTAAACTTGACACCTCAGCAAAAGCTTATCACACCCTCTGGTCAAGTTTATGTAGTATCAGCGGACGGTCAACAACTGCTTTTACAGCAGCAAACATCGAACTCTCCATCCACGTCCACCACAAAACTAAGTGTTCAACAGTTATCCTCATCCCAATCCACAGGAAGCAGTTCGAGGCCCAATATCAATATTCCAGCCACAGGCCAGGCCCAGGTCTGGCACAAAACGACGGCAGATTCAAACAGCAACCCGCTAAAGTTTCACGGAGCTCAGAACCAACCCAAAACAAATCAAAGTCAGTCCGCAATTGGACCAGAAATTGCAAGGCCAACATTGGTCAAGCAGACAAACAATCATGTGTTTCTGAAGGCAGGAACAGGTTTGTTGAAAGCTGCCATTCCTGTCTCGTCCTCCCAATCCGTTTCTCATACCTCAATGGCTTTGACCAGCCAAGCACAGTTAGTTACAATGAAAAACCAACAGATCTCAACTTTGGCTGGGAAATTTATAAAGCAAGAACCAGTTGCAGTGGTTAAAAAAGAACCAGTGGAAATCAAACCATTGTTATCCTTTGATCACAGTCAAACTTCAATTAGTATCCCCCAAACGACTAGCTCAGTATCTAGTAGTAACGCTCCACACATTACAAGTACCTCCACAACAGTTTCTTCCGCTGTAACGGAAACTTCTACACATGTTACTTCCATCATGAGCACAGTGTCGTCTAAGGCTTTGCCTCCTTTACAGTCAAACAGTAAAGCCATCACCTCAAACTCTGTGGTAACTGCTAGACCAACTGTTCCTCGTGTGGATAATGTTCAACTTGTGAGCACATCAGGATCTTCTCAAAGTGCAGGAAAGCAGGTAAGTCTGAAATAAATTAAAAAAAAAAAAATGGCGATGGGTACTCAGAATTTTTATTGGGTTTTAGATTCTGTCTCTGAATTGACGAGAGGTTTGAAGACAGCTAGGTAGACAAGATCAGTGCTTGAAATTTTGATGGTTTTTTAAATTTCATATCGAAACCAGTGGTTATGGGTGAATCCAAATTGGAGTGGAATGGAAGTTCTTTAAACAACACTGACTTGATTCAAAACTTATAATAGCAAAATAGCAATCAGTTCATTTGCATTGTACTAGAAACCCACACAGAAGGAAATACCAAACATCAATTCATAAATGAAATCACAACTAACAGCAGTTCACTATGCTTTGTTTGTATCATTATGATGTGGTCGTGAGTGACATGACACAGTGCATGACATATATAGCTTTTTCTTTATGAAATTCTGTATTGTTCCACTTGTACCATTCGTTCAGCAATAAACCCACTGAATAGCCTTTCTTTATGGATGGGGGTTCAATACCAATATAAGATATGTCAACCAGAGAGATATTATTCATTGTTTCAAGGGATTTTCATAGGGAACAAGCTATGTTAGATAAGATGCAGTTTGGCAAATACTTTCCCAGGTTGAGGAGATGCAGTGGCCAAACTGGTAATTGGTCGGTAATGACGCAGCACAGAACACGAGGGACTTGGTTCCGTTTCTGTCAGCAGCCTTATTGTTTTTCTTTGGTTAATTTGGGTAATTGCCTCACTTCACCCAGGTGTAAATAGGTGGTCCAATTATCTATGGGGTTGGGAAAGTAATCAGTGATAGACCAGTCTCCTATCAAAGAGTTGCATCCATTGGCGTTTTAGGCTATAGAAACCTGGATAAGCTCCGGCTGTATGGGTCAGCGGGTTCTATGATAAGACTTACTACTACTTCCCAGGTTTTGTTTGATTGAATCACCTGCTCTTTTATAAAGATTGCCTAAAAAAATTTACAGTCCAATTGATGTTTTCCTATGTTGCTTTCAGAAACCAAGAGACTCCACATCAAGTATGAAAAGTTTAACTCCGATTAGAGTAAGTCATTTTTCTTTTCTTTCCTTCTTTGTGGTTGTTTTCTTTGGTTTTTTTTATTCCCGAAAAGGTCTCAAGGCTCGGTAGTTTGTTTGAACTTGGTATTTTCATGATTTGTTTGCTGTTTATCATATTAGCAAAAACATTTTTGTCACCATCTATTATGTTGGAATCAAATGCATTTATATATCATATATATTTATATATATATATATATATATCATATGTTTTTTTTTATCTGTCACAGATTGCCAATACCGTTTTGACATTGAGTTTGACTGCACAAGAGAGAGAAAGGCTTGAATCAGAAGTTTCTGGTATGAGTATGGAAAAGCAAGAACAATTCCTGTCTCACCAGCAGCATATCATAAAATGGTCACAAGAGAAGCAGATAGAACAACAGCAACGGTCAAAGGTCATTCAGCCAAAGCCAATGGATCCATTACACGCCAGAGGAGTTTCCAAAGCAACGGCATCCAGCGAGGAATCGAGTCCGTCTAGTATAGCTAATCTTGGAAAGGCATCAGTTGCTCCTATCAACTCGTCCACTTTGCCCACCATTGTAAAGGTGAGTTAGATAGCGCCTTAAGGGTTGCAGACCTGTACATTTCCCGGCTATAACCGGCTTACCGGCAATTTATTGACAGACGAAATGAGCTGTCACAAGCCCACTCGTTTGTTTTAACTTGTTTTTTCGACCGGCGAAGTTTAGATTAATAAATAGAACGATCGCCCTCTCATTGTCACTGTTTGTGTTCGTACGCTGCCGCACAAACAATCCTCTCTTCTTCACGGACTAAGCTATTTTTAGTCTGTGACGTAACGCTCTCTTCACTCGGTTGTCCGTCATCTCCACCTTCTTAAAGATACTGTCACATTCCACCGGCCCCTCTGAAATTTCCGGCCTACGTTAAATCATTCGCTGTTTATCGCGGCCAGAAATCTACTCGGCTACTTTTTAATTCTACGAAACTCTTATTACTTCTTCAAGAGATTTTCGACAAAAGCAAAATGAGAACTTTTAATGCTTCTATCTAAACTGGATGTTTTGAATTAACACAAAGGCTGTAAACCTGTCTTGTCTGCTAGAGACACTGACAAACTTGCACTATCTAATTCTTCTCCTTTAGTGGTTTCTGTTTAGCTTGGGGGATTCATTATAGATGTGGTCTGAATATTTATCAGACTGTATAAAAGATTTAACATCGGAAATAATCAGCCAACCAAGAATATGATCTGGAAAAACGTCCATCTTTAGGACGAGTCTAGAATGATATCTAGATGGGCTAAAATCTTTTTAGGATATAGATGTCTATCTATATCTGGACTATGCTTGTCTCAATATGATGGTGATAATGATATGGGTTGTGAGTATGTTTTAAATACATTTTGGAAGTGAAAATGAGCAATGCATTATTGTTGTAGACTTATCTAGACAATCATCACAGTTACAATGATAACAGCAGTTATTGATATTCTTGGTATCATCTAGCCCTAGAGGTTATTGTTAGCATGGAGAGTCGAGTGTCATCTTGAAAAAATGTTCAGGCAATTTTTAAAAGGGTCATTCACAGGTCTGTATATGGCATTATACTATGATTTGCATGACTGTATGACTGGTTTCTCATGAAAAATTGTATATTTTCCTTGAAGTGGTAAATGTAATTTTCTGTCTATGTATTGGGGTATTCTACCTGAATTTCAATAATGTAGACTTTTGAGTTCTATATGGGTCATTGGAAGAAACAGCTAATTTCTTAAGGTGATCCAATGGTAGAATAAACATTTTAAAATTGATTTCAAATTTACATTGTTTTATAATTAAAAACATGCTCATCCTCTCTTGGGACGGTCCATATGAATGGCTGTTTTTTATTTTCTACTTTTCTGAAGGTTATCTACAATTTAAAGAAAAGGTGT
>JAUEKZ010192335.1:0-12140 GCA_031471865.1 Melibe leonina | reverse complement strand
CTCTCTCTCTCTCTCTCTCTCTCTCTCTCTCTCTCTCTCTCTCTCTCTCTCTCTCTCTCTCTCTCTCTCTCTCCGTCCCTCCCTCCTTAGCTTTTCAGGCTTTTGGCATAATTCAGTCCACTGAATTCTTTTTAAAATTAAAAGAACAGGAAAATCTTGAAGATTTTGATGTATCTAATTAGTAGCATTGAAAATTTCAACATCAGTAAGAAGAAGTGGGTTCAGGTAACAAATAGTGCATTCGATTTATTGATGTGTAACGAGTATCGCTGGTTTAGAACTAAGGTGTCATTAACTGCATATTTCTGAAAGTTGAGATAATCGTCAGTATCATTAAAATTTTAACATTTCAGTACATCCTTCTAAATGACATTGACATTGTAACGGATTATAGATATTCTAAACTGCACAGCGTAACCACATACGGAAATTTGAAAATACAACCGGATGAAAAGAACATCAAAATCTAGGCTTCCAGATTTCAGTTTTTTTATTTAATGGATTTATTTTTTCATTTATCACACGGAGAAATCTCGCAGGAAAGCAGGTGAGAAAATCTACGCGATGTTATGATTACGAAACTTCACTGTATTTCTTTTAACAAAAGATCTCAAACTGCAGGTTGTTCTATCTATTCATTTTCCATTGTGTCACAAACAATGCCGTATTTAGCAACTTGATAGCAGACTGGTTTTCAAGTTCGAAGTTGACAGTTTGATATTTTTTTTAAAATGTTGAATCGGAAACTGCTCAACAAATGGTAGTACTAGTACTAAACACAAGCTACGACATTTCAACACATCGAAATCAGGTCTCGATGAAATATTGAGATACCAGTCTATGATTATGTCACTTTCAATTTAGCTCATTTTGAGCTCATTCAGCTTGTCTGTCTGTCTGTCTGTCTTTATGTATGTCTATCAGTGTGTCTGTCGGTCGGTGGACGCTTCTTTCCTTATGGAATCAGTATAGCAAATAAAAGCAGGCATCGACAACGTCTAAAAATGAATAATATAATTAAAACAAGTAGTGGAATCAATCACGAAGCTTTTAATACGTCTGTCTTTGAAAGCTCTCAGGCAAAGATTACACATTATCATGCTAAATCGGTCTGATCGATGAAAAGGAAAAACCAGATGGAAACATTTTAGAATCGGCACAAAATTAAATATTGCTTTAAAGAGGTCTACTGTCACAATCTTGAGGAAGATATTGAAATATATGTCATGGTTTGTAGAATGGACGGGAAAGAGAGCGTCAGTAATTTGTCTGAAAGTTTTGGGTTTTTTAGTATATGATATATCTGGAAAAGAGATCTCTATTTGAGGTATTGCTAGCAGCAAGGGGAAAACAGTTAAAAAGATAGAGCAAGAGGACAAAAGAGAAAAGTAGCAGGTAAGGGAGAGAGAGAGATTGAGAGAGAGAGAGAGAGAGAGAGAGAGAGAGAGAGATTAAGAGAGAGAGAGAGAGAGAGAGAGAAATGCCAAAATTAATGCAAAAAAATTAAAGAAAATGCTCGTGCTAGCAACATATATATATTTTTTAATCTATTCTCATGCAATTTCGAATGCAAGTAGCCGCCAATAAAAATACGGACCATTTAGGTGTATTACTGTAATATTGTAAAAAAAACCAAAAGAAGGTGAAACCCTAAGATTTTTATCACAATCCTCTTTGTAAGGTTGATGATATTACGATCAAACTACAACCTGAGGACTAAGGTCTAATTAAGAGCATGGTACAAGTACAAGAAAAGAAATAGAGCATCAGCACGAACAAGTGTCATTATGGAAACCTGGCGTGATACCCGGATAGAATTACATGATCGTTATCATGAAAGGAAAAAAGAAAAGAAAAAGAAAAACCTATCACCATGCCACAGCCGCCTGTCTCTCAATGTCTGAATGCTTGATCCTCTCCCGTTGGTGGGTGGGCCTAAGTCCACGTATGCATTACTAAATAGAATTTTACGTGCAGGAAAATGATGTCTAAAGTTGAGTCACTTACACTTTAAAGCAATTCTCACGAGTTTAATATTTAAAAGGTTACACACTACACAGATCCGGTTTTTTTTTTATGGCGTTGGGGATGTCCAACCCTGCTTTGACCTTTCTGATGCCCTTTCAAATTGAAGCCTCTAGTATGCATTCGTTCCTTCCTTTCATTTGAATGCCTTACTTCTCCCTTGCGCTAAGTCTTGAATGATTGATTTTGCATTCCCCATTCGTCTTTTCTAAATCATCTTCTTCCCTTTGAGTTGCAGGCCAGCGCTGGTGAATGATAGCAAAATTGGGAAATATTTTTCAAATTTTTTATTATATATTTATATTTTGTCTTTTTTTAGTCTCTCCCTTAAAATATTTGCTTTTCAATTGGCAAAAAAATGATGCGAGGTATAGTGCATATTCGCCCAGTCTGACACATTCCCGAGAGTCTATCGTCTTATTTGTGGGCGGAGCTGACGTAGACCCCCTCCCCCCCCCCTTTCCTATTCCAGCTGTCAGCTAGACTAGATAGATATGAATATGCTATGCTATGCAACCACTGACGGCCCCCATAATGTGACAAGAGAGAGGGAGGTGATGGCAATCTATAGCAGAGGAAGCCAAATTGTCCATATCAATCGCGAATGACAAATGGGGGAAGGGAGAGGGGGAGGGGCTTGGGAACCGGAAGACAGCTTTCATGTTAGAACATAGGGTGACGCCAGGGTGAAGATCGTTCCATATATAGATATTATGATCCCAGGTCAGTTATGCAGATCCCTCCAAATCTCGAGTCTTCTCGGCCAGGATTCGAACTGAAGCCATGCAGAGCCCACGATTATGCAGCGCTGACTTGCAAGACGTCCTTCTCGCTAGTACGTGGTTATGCAAAACAGCTACCGTGTAGAGGGTCACGGTTCGAACCCAAAACGTAACTGTTTAATTAACCCTTTCAATGCTAATGTTATTTCCTAAGCTGCTAACTAGGTATCGAAATCTCCAAGATTTGCCTGATAAATACAGTAAGATTTCAGTAGATTGACACATGCCAAAAAGCCTGAATTTGAGGCTTTTGGCATATACCAGTCCATGGAAATCGTATTGATTTGTTATAATAACATTATATAACAATACTTTGCATATTCTGTTTGGGTAGAATTGGAGCCCGCAATGAAAGGGTTAAAGATGTTTAAATTCATCAATTCGAGTGCTGTGGGAGGAAGGGGGTGGTGACAAGTCTTGCCCCAGACAACCTTCCTTGTGCTGATAAGGGGAAGTTTTGTTGTTGTTGTAGTTTTTTGGTTCTTTGGCTTTTTTTATATATTTGCTTTGTTTAATTCGAGCTGTCAACTTCTAAACTTCAAAACCAGTTCGCTATAAAGTCCTTGACACGGTATTTTTTTGGGTCACAATAGGAATCGCAACCTACAGTACAACAGGTCAAAGAATAATTCCCCTCAGACTGTTATATAACAATACTATATAATCTATCACCTTTCCCCCAGGAAATTGCTAAGCGAATATTGATTTGACGCCTGAAATTCGATAAAATTTAGAAGAAGAAAAAAAGAAAAGAAAAATGAATGAAAGTCTATGATGCAATAGACAGTCGGAATTCCTCACGCTACAGCATGGCAAAAGAGACATTCTAATCGATTTAGCGAGCGTCGAGAGG
Source organism: Melibe leonina (assembly GCA_031471865.1). Taxonomy (NCBI): domain Eukaryota; kingdom Metazoa; phylum Mollusca; class Gastropoda; order Nudibranchia; family Dendronotidae; genus Melibe; species Melibe leonina. The sequence goes on along the minus strand of JAUEKZ010192335.1, from coordinate 8,480 downwards.
GATCAAGTTGCAGATTAGATAGGTAGAGAAATAGCGAGATAGAGAGAGAGAGAGAGAGAGAAAGAGAGAGAGAGAAAGAGAGAGAGTGAGAGAGAAAGAGTGAGAGAAAGAGATAGAGAGAGAGATAGAGAGAGAAAGAGAGGAAGAAAGTGAGCGAAAGAGAGCGAGAGGTTAGTTGTTGTTTTTCCTGTCCAAACGCGAAACCCACATCACCCACCGACATTTTGCACGATGTGAATAAATCAGTACATCAAGGTCATGAACTCTTTGCCCTAAGGTGAGAAAGGGCACGTGATTGAGTATGTGGTATGACTCAGTCTGTTACGGCTATTTGTAGAAGGTGTGTAGTGTGTAGCACGGTTGGGATGAACAAAAGAGGCGTTAAGAAACAACACATGGAAAAACTAAACAAATAAAGAAAGAAAAATAAAGCTGAGTATATTGATTAAAACACAAAATTTTCTGACCCATAAATTTGGGCAAAGCTGTCAATAAGACGAATAAACGAATATTTCAACACGTATTTACTTGCCGATTTTAAAACAATGATGTCACTATGACGCCAGCGTGAAGGGTTAAATACGTTATGCAGTCATTATCGATATATCTTGTGTGTGTGAGAGAGAGAGAGTGTGTGTGTGTGTGCACGCGCGCGCTTTTGTGTGTGCGTCTGCGCTTGTGTTCTTTTTAAAATAAAAACAATAACAACCATTTAAAAAAAAGAAACCCCCATACCCTGTACTGGTGTGTTTGTTTAGCCATGTGTAAATAGATAATCACACAAAGCTCTAGGTACGAGGTACACAATAACTAACTGACGCAGGTGAAGGTCACCTGATGAACACAACAAGCTGTGCTTTGTCCGGTGGGTGAGGTGTACATCGTCGTTGCCACCCTCAGTTGTAATGTTTTGTTTAAGATCTGCAATTCGAACCTCTTTCGTTTTCGTGAGGGACACAAGATAATTAAAATAAAATAAAAATAATAATAATTATATAAGAAACATATATATAATATATGTCCGTGTGTGTATGTGTGTGTGTGTGTGTGTGAGTGAGAGAGAGAGAGAGAGAGAGAGTGAGGGAGAGTGCAACATGATCGGGGTTTGAACTCTCAACCTGCCAGTTCCGAGACGGACGCTCTACCTATTGAGCTAAGGAGTCAGTGATGATAGGTGAAGCCAAAAGAGAAGAAACAAGAGTGGCGCCCATTTGAGACCCCCGCCAACCACCCACTGGACGCATTGGACAAGACGTTTCCACAACAGATTAATGAACACATTCATACGGCAGGTGCAGCGAGAATAATGACGGCGTGGCATCGGAGAGGACTTACTGAGTCAGACAAATCGTGAAATCATTTATCAGTAAAGGGAAACTTCTTAATATTAAAACAAAAACAACCGCACAGCTGATCCGTAGGAATGAATTGAATTAAAATCGATGTGCACACATGCAAGTAGATTATTACTATGCACGTTAAAGCACTGCACTATAAACACGACACAGTAGAGCCTTTAACAAAACGCACTCGTGCAAATCATCATAGCATTCACTAGTGTAGCATGAAGAACACATCGATCAAGGCCATTCTACTGACATTACTGCCAGGTGAAATTTGCAACAAGTAGTTAGAAAGGTCTAGTCTTGCACTTGTGGGCGTAAAGCAAGCGAAACGATTCGACCGGTTGACCATCACCATAACACACAAATCAGTGAGGCGTCCGTGCCAACACGAAGAGTGCCCGGGGCAGGGTAAATAAAGACGAGGTTGCTTGGAATGCAAGGACACAAGAACAGTCGGTGAGGGGAACGGGTGGTGGAAAAGGGGAAAGTCCCGATGTTAATACTTTTTGAGAGAGAGAGAGAGAGAGAGATAGATAGAGAGAGAGAGAGAGAGTTCAGTCGGCGGGGAGGAAACGAGTTGGGAGCAGTATCATAAAATGGCGAATGAGGAGGGGAATTTACACTAGACCACAAGGATTGTGGGTGGATGACGAGGAATCGTCAAACCGAAAAGAGAATTAAGGAATGCAGCTTTGGAAGAGGGGGAAGAGAGTCCCAAAGATTAGGCGCATGATTGAAACACTCGGTAAAGCAGCAGGTGTTTGTTTGACCGTGGTCTGCCTCTGAGCGACTTGGGCTACTGTGTGTCTTGACTGTGAGAGAATGCTGGGGTATTATCAGCTATTTCTTACGACTGTAATATGCAGACAAGGGTCTAGCTAGTCTAGTTGTTGTATCTGCACTAGATAGACAATGTTTAAATGAAAACGGGCGAAGAGAGAAATATATTGAAAAATGAGCTGCTGGGAAAAATCAATTTCGGCCGTGCGGTTTGTGTGAGAAGCTGACAGCGGACAGGGCACCCGCACTGCTCACTGCTCACTGTGTGGGTGCGTGGTTGTGCCTGTGTTAGTGAGTGAGCTGGACTGGGACGATTGCACGAGAAAGAGAGAGAGAGATAGAAATAACGAGAGTGGGAGAGAGAGAGAGAGAACGAGAGAGAGAGATAGAGAGAGAGAGAAAAGAGAGAGGGAGGGAGGGAGAAGGGCCAGGCAAACATAATTTAATCCTCACAATAACGATATTTACTGAATGTACAATGAATGCTTACGAATGAAATAAATGAAGATCAAAATATTTTTATTTTTTTTAAATCAGCACCATCGTCAAATTTTTACGCAATATTAGTCTGGTGCAATATTATGTTTTCACCACACATACCTATTTGGTTTGTCTGCATGGGGTGGTATGTGTGACAGGCACGAACAAAGTAAAGAGGGATTGGTGATATTCACATAGAAGCCTGGACTAGATCGACGACAGGACAAAATGAAATAGGATACATGGACAGATGAGACACGACAGACATAGGAAGGCCGACATTGGAGAATGCCATGCCATTGTTGCCATCTTTTACTTCCTTGAAATCCGTAGGGTACGGGCGGCGACACAACACACACCGCCACAGCCCTCTGACAGAGGAAGGGAAATGGGCTTTGGTGTGATGCCAAATATAACCATGACGTCTGACGTCATCTCTCTTTTACCTCCTTCCTTCAATTTCTCTCTCTCTCTCTCTCTCTTTCTCTCTCTTTCTCTCTCTCTATCTATCTATCTATCTGTGTGTGTGTTACACAAAGACTCTATAATCTCTCCTCGCTACCCCTCCCCTCTCTATATCTCTCTCTCTCTCGCTATCTCTATCTCTCTATCTCTCTCTCGCACACACACACTCGCACACGCACACACACAACTCACGTCAAGACCACAAAACTATGATAATAACCTACGCCCAAGAGCGACTTCATCCAACTGTAGGAAATTATTCACCTACTGACTGACGCAATGTGTAAGCAGTATGTATACTGTTTTCCTTCTTGGATAAATAAATTTATTGTCATTTAAATTCTACATGAATAATACAAAAGTTGGCAAAGTCGCACTTTAGTCTTTGATAGTGGTAATAGATTAAATAATTGCACCAGCGTCCGTAGCAGTTATTGCTATAGTTGCAAAAGTAGTAGCAGTAGTAGTAGTAGTAGTAGAAGTATTAGTAGTAGTATGCAGTAGTATGCAGTAGTATGTAGTAGTATGTAGTAGTATGTAGTAGTAGTAGTAGTAGTAGTAGTAGAAGTAGTAGAAGTAGTAGTAGAAGTAGTAGTAGTAGTAGTAGAAGTAGTAGTAGAAGTAGTAGTAGTAGAAGTAGTAGTAGTAGTAGTAGTAGAAGTAGTAGTAGAAGTAGTAGTAGTAGTCGTAGTAGTATTATTATTATTAGTAGTAGTAATTGTTGTTGTCAGCAGTAGTAACGGTGGTATTTGCAGTAATGGTTGTAGAAGTAGCAGTTGTATATTATGGTGCCGCAACAATAGTGGTATATGCAATTAGATAGAGGTGTGGTGGGGGTGGAGGTGGTGGTTAGAGCTGGAGAAAGAGGAGTAATATGGATGGGGGAGAAAAAAAGGGGATGCCAAAGTCGATTAAAAGAAACCGAGAAAGAAAACCCACATGAATATTGATCTCAGCTACCATGAAAAGAGAATCACTGACGCCATCCAAGCACAAGCGACATAACCACGAAAACTAATCTGAGCTGTACACAAAAACTGAGTAATCTCCCTTGAACCAATTTTTGAAACTCGTTCATTAATCGTTAGACTAAAAATTATTTTTCCTTCATTCCTCCCTCTATTTCCTGTGCCGGCTCTTTTCTCTCCTCTCCCAATTTCTCTCTATTATAGTTATCAAAGGCGATCGTGTGTGTCTCATGATCACATGACCAAAGTCGTCACGAGGTTCTTACTTACAGCACAGCAGCATCAAATAAATGACGCATTAAGGCTGCGGACATACATTGTCCTTCCAACAGTTCTCTTCAAGTTGAAGAATTTGACGGATGAAAAGTTTAAGACATGCTGCTCCCAATTTCACTGCCTTCACAACTGGCTTGACACACAATTCGTTTTTGGCGACGCAGTGGCTATTTTTACCGTCTCGTAAAAATATATTCTGGTGATATTTTTACAGCAGTGACACCCTCTCGATAATGAAGTCACTTTCTCTTTCAACCCGTATCTATCTATCTATCTATCTATCTATCTATCTATCTATCTATCTATAATAATAATAATAATAATAATAATAATAATAATAATAATACATAGTTTTATAGAGCGCCTTTTCTCCCAAGAGCTCAAAGCGCTTTTCTATCTATCTATCTATTTATCTATATCTATCTATCAATCTATCTAGATATCTAGATCTATCTATCTATGTATGATATGTATCTATCGTATCTATATATTTATCTATCTATCGATTTCTCTATTTTAACATCTAAATATCGATATATATATCCATCTTTCTATCTTTCTATATATACAATTATCTATGTATCTATCTATCTGTCTATCCATCAATCTTAATGTATCCATCCATGACTAAGACCCGACCCCTCCCTCGCACTTCATGTTGATCGTTGTCACTATTCTTAATTCGCTTAATAGCACAGATGAACAGTTCATAGAGAGATGAAGGCATGGATGGATAGAGAGATGGATGGATGGACGGATGGATGGCTAGACACGCAGATGGATGGATAGATTAGAAAGATGGATGGACGGATAGACATATGAATGGATAGACAGATGAATGGATAGATGAATAGATATTTAATAGATAAATAGGATGGTTGGGTGGGTGGGTAGATGGATGGATGGATGGATGGATGGATGGATGGATGGATGCATGGATGGATGGCTAGATAGATAGACATAATATATAGATAGATACGGGTTGAAAGAAAAAGTGATTTCAGTAGAAGAGAGCGTCATTGCTGTAAAAATAACACAAGAACCTTTTTTTACAGTCCCGTAAAATTAGAACCAGTACTAATTTTAACGGGACTGTAACAATAGAACCATATCCTTACATCTTTAAGGGACTGTGGAAACAGCCACTGCGTTCTGGCGAGCCACACAAGGTGATTCACGTGACAATGGTGCTTACACAAAAACTAGATTTATAAAGTGTGTACTAAAACTACACACTGCACACCCAGTGTTTCGAAACCAACCTTCCTGCCCCTGCTCCTATTTCAGTGGGAAAATTAATTCAAAATTATCTTAAAACTGGGAAAAAAACCTGAATTCTGCTCGAATCTTCGAATCGTCAGACCAACCATTATAAAGATAGTGAGCGCAAAAAATCCCTAACTTCCGCCCGTGGGTCATTGGACCAGCACGATGCAATGAGCGAAACTCACTTGCATTGAATGATGAGTTCTCACAGAACAGAACATTTCTGCCAAAGACTTTAAAATGTTGTTAGCCAGGAAGATGGTCTAATGTTATCAATTTGAATTAACGTGTGTTGTCCTTGATATCAGCTATTTTTTGTATGGTAACTGACTGTAACCACCTTCGCGAAGAGAATTCCAATGTCCATTTCTTCTAATGTCTTTTGTTCTTTATCAATCCGTCTGACGGGGCAGTAGCCGTGAGTTCGATGTAGTATGTATTAGCCATCCTTCAAGACTATATATTCATTGTAATTTAGGCTTGCGCTTCTTCTTCAATCCTTCATTTGTTGGTTTCAACCCGGCCTTAGTATGTCCGCAGCCTAAAGCTACCCCCGACCAATACAGGGACAAATTTATCCCTTCGTGTCCGGTCGGTGACGTAGTATGTGATTAAGAGTCGCAGGTCACGAAAACACCGTGGCTCGATTCAAGCGGTCAGAATAAGTTGACCTGGAAAGTTGACAGGTTATTTACAATGCAATGACCGCGAGTAATGGGGAAAAGCTGGACTGAATATCTATTCCAAATTAATGTCATAGCGGCTATACCTTGACATTTTACCAGCAGCAATGTTATCAAACATACATTTTTATTTTTACTTTTCAATGACCATGTCATATAATTGTGTATGTTAGTTAGTAAGCAGTTTCTGTCGACTTAAAGACTGCTTCTTTCTAATTTGCCTCTTAGTCGTTCACACGAGAGTAGAGTAGCTAGAATCTGGACAAATCGTCGTGGTGCTTTTAAATACGCTGCACGCGGCGGATTTTTATAGCACACCAGCAGTGAAGGGTTTAAAAAAAAAGATATGCGCAGCATAAACCAACTGCTGCGAGTCCAAGCAATAAGATTATCCTTTTATGCCACCCTCCGAACGTAGAGACATTGTTTGTCACCGTCAAGAAATTATCCTATCCAGGGGGTCTTTCTCATGGACTCTCTATGGTTTGAATATGGTTCTTTTATAATGGTCTTGTGGACTCATCGCACAAAGCTGATAGCTCAACGCGGTATCAGAGAGAAGAAAAAAGGAAAAGAGCTACAAAGCCAGTATTTCATTTACCATTGATTTCAAAAGGTCAATTCACTTACTGCGGAAGTTGCTGTCAGTAAAAAATAGAATAAAAATCAGAATGGATAGGGTGCCTAGAGCTCGTGTCTTTCACGAGACATTGGCGCTGTAGAAACGTACTATCTATATAACTATTTATTAAAATTGGAGAAGAGGGGGGAGGGGGGATACGACATAAAAAGAATCAATATAATCGCCGTCAATAGGGTTCATTGTCCAATCCATAACCAATCGTCAAGTAAAAATGGCTACGGAGTTAGTAACAAGTCTCTGACAATTATCTATTTCTGTGGGGTTGTATGTAGAGTCAGCAATGGTGGCTAGGGCAATAGTAGTTGTGGGGTTGGTGGTGGTGGTGCTGCTGTTGGTGGTAATGGCGTTGATTGTTGTTATTTTGGTGATAATAGTGGTTACAATAATGCTTATAATAGCCACGAAGATTGGTGAAAATTATGTACATTGTGATAGATAGTGAGACACTTGTGGTGGTAGTGGTAAAGAAGGCAAGGATGAAGGTGGTGGAGGAGGAGGAAGAGGGGGGGGGGTGAGGAAGAAGAGGAGAAGGATGAAGGTGGTGGAGGAGGAAGAAGAGAAGTGCGATGATAGTGAAAGTGTGAGTGATGAAAGGCCGTGTAGACTTGGGGAGTGGACATTAAGTCAGTGCGCGCCTGTCTTGACTTGAAGGTACATCAAAGTATTCGAACAATCGTGTTGCTGACAGATTGATAGATACAATAGAAAATGGCGGCAAAGGTGATTGCACTAGACCAGGTGAACAACACAAGCAACCTTGACATTCAGTCAGTATCTATAGCTGAATGTATAGCTCACACAACACACATTTAAACACATACACACACGTGTACCCGCACACCCCCACCCATACACACAGCTGCCAAAGATAACACGTCCCGACCTGTCAGTTTGCTCCTACCTGAACTGATGATGAAAATCAAACAGATGCCATAGGAAACAGGTGATAACGTAAACACAACAAGTACATGGTATAAAGCATAGCCCGTGACGATCCACGCGCCAATAACAATTTAAAACTATTAAGACTCCTTATTTCTAAATTCGGTGACAAGAAGCGTACAAGTCAAGCGGTTGTAAAATAATTAATGGGGTTCCCATTAAATTATGGGGTTCTTTAAAAAGGAAGAAAAAATAGAAATAAGGTAAAGATTTAACTAACATACCGTGTATTTTATCAACTCAAAAGTAAAGTTTGACATCGATTTGGATTTCGATACGGTGCTTTTGTGGCTTTAAAAGAAACCAACCCACATACTATTTAATTATGAATTTCGATACACAGCCGTTCATAATATTCTGTAGATATAGACATTTCTCCCTTCTTGTCAGGGAAAAAAGGATTTTTGTGTTGCACGGGTGAACCTTAGCCCAAGTAGTATTAAATGACGATGGCAAAAGTAATATTGATAATAATAATAATATTAATAATAATAATAATAATGATAATAATAATAATAAGAAGAAGAAGCAGAAGAAGAAGCAGAAGAAGAAGCAGAAGAAAAAGAAGAAGAAGAAGAAGAAGAAGAAGAAGAAGAAGAAGAAGAAGAAGAAGAAGAAGAAGAAGAAGAAA